>NDXB01018683.1:0-42684 GCA_002631895.1 Agapornis roseicollis | reverse complement strand
CCGAGGGTTTTTGTTTTTTTTTATCGGGGGGGGGGGGGAATGTAACTTTTGGGGCAGGGGTGGTGTGCGTTTGGTTTTTTTCTGTAGTCCATTGCATATATCGAATGTGTTTCTTCCCTATTCTAAACGTATCCCAAACAGCATTTGGAAGTTTAGTTGAATAATTTCATAAATATTGTTAGGAAAGTGTATTTTGGAAAAAGATGGTTTCATCTTTATGGTCAAAATATCTGGAGTTTATCATTTGGGTATTAAAGGCCTTTATAATTACTTTAATTCTTTTCTCTGGCAATAGATAGAAAGCCTTAAAGTTGCAATTCTGCAATTTAGAAAGTCAGCAGAACAGAATTGGAGCTTTGTCATTGTTGTATTGATGTTCACAATGGAAAGTAAATGGGCATCTCTTTGGCTCACTGTAGAGAGTCATGAAGGCCAATGCAGTGTTTGACTCTGCTCTGTAATGCTGTGTTTTGACTATTTTGCCTTATACATGTGACTAGAATGATATGTCTGATGTCAAATGTCTGAAATAATATTTGAAAAACTGTTGCATATGTCTCACAGTTCTTTTGGCTCTGTAACAGTTCTAATCTTTCATTTGCCAAATAGAAAATGGATTTTGATGCTGGAGGAACTACCTTAAACATTAGCAACAGTACCTTAATTTATGATATCTCGGGTCATCTGGTGATGACAGATGTAATTTTTTTCCTCTGGCTAAATATGTTCAGGAGCCAAGGAATTTGAAGTGGTTCAATTTTGTTATCTGCCACCACTTTACCAGTGCTCACTTCACCCTTCCAATTTTGCTTGAGCAAAGACTAGATGATATGTATTATGTCATGCTTGTAATTGTTTGATCTCTGAATTTGATTTTCTAGCTTTTTTTTTTAGCCAGTCAACTGCAGAGTCCTTTTTTCCTTACACTTCTGTTATATCTTTGTTTAAACACAACGTTCTTATCACACCTCATGCTTTCTGATAGTATGTTCCATACTATGTGATCTTCAAGAAATAAAAAACCTTACAAGACAGCTCTAAATGTTACTCAGATGGTACCTCTACCTGAGAAGTTAAGCAATGTTGTCTTATATCTCAGTATCAAATATGCTTTGCCAGAGTACCAAGGGATATCATTTGTGCGTTGGAAAACATGGGAGATGAGTCCAAAGGTTCCTTGAGGAACCTTCAGGAAGTTGCTGGAGATGATAAGGTGGCGGTTCAGAGTGTACTGAGTAAAGCCTGACTCAGTGTTTATAATATGACATGGTGCTGCTAAGCTTGCCTTCACCAATATAAATTGGCATTATTTGCATCTACTCAAATGCAGCAGATCTGAATTTCCCATCACCTGTTAGGCATTTTCTGGGATAATTTTCTGCTGTGTTAACAAGTTAAGGCAACTGACAGAAACCTGGTAAGCACATGTGTCAGATCTGCCGTTGAATGCAAGGAAGGAAAACTTGGCACATCCTGTACCCTGGTCTGATCTCAAGTATCCGTGAGTTCTCCGATCAACAGGTCATGGGTTATCAAGAAGCAAACCTGTCGATGGTTTATGCTAAAGCTCTTCTACTGTACTATTAACTGCTTACAAGTACTGAAGAATTAAGACTGTCATTGCTTAAATGTTGTGTACCTAGAGCCGAATCCCTCTTGTAAATCAGGAAGGCTAACTTTAGGTTTGTAATTTAAATGTGTATTTGTGGAAAGAAAGTTGAGAGGGCATATGGTCTGATGGGGGTTGAAGTGTGAAAGGTCCTGGAACAAGCCAATTTAGTTCACATCTGGAGAATGAGGAGGGAGAAGATTTAGGATTATGTGACCTAAGAACTATCCCTTGAGAACTTCTGCTAGGTCTTTCCCAACAGCTTTCATGTATCCCCTGCAATAAAACTCTTTCAGCTCCACCTGAACTGCAGCTGATCCTCTTGCTTTAGTGTCTTCATTTCCACATTCCTTTTCATGGGCAACCAGACATTCATTTTACCTTACCCCATTTTATGTGGTAATGGGGGAGAAGAGGAAAGCATGGTACTTCAGGTTGGTACTTGTTATTTAATAAAGTGGCATTAGATATTGAACTCACCCCATTTACTGTTCATTAATATAAAACAGAAGGGCTATAGCTACCAAAATGTATACTGATGTAGCCAGCTGGTCAAGGAGGAGATGTGTTTGGGGAAAGGACATAATCCTGGACATATGATAGATGAGGCAACGGTGGGGTCTAGTCTGTGAGCGTTTACATAGTAGTGTTTGTGGCAGAAAGGCATTGGAGCTTCAAATTATATGTGTAAGCCTAGCTCATTTTAACAGTGTTGCCCTACCTCCACATTTTTATTGTATTTAACTCTTTTCATTTTAAAGCTCCTCTAAGGTCTAACTTTGAACAGAACAGCAGTTTGGTTTTAGTAAAAGTGACAGAGGAGCACAGTGAACTAGTTTGACAGCTACAATATAGTAAGACTAAGCAATACTAGAAACTCCATCAAATAATGAGAAAACAAACATGTAACTTTCATTTCACATTGTACGTGGCAGGAATTTAATATTAATTATAAATCCTGTCTTAAATGCTGAGCACTGTGGTCACTGCTGTACGCTTAATCTGTGTTGTTTCTGTGAGGATACGTGCTGAAAGGTAAATAATGTTTTGTGCTTCTTGTGCATACTCTAGAGAAACACTGATAACCATTAAGTACCGTTCTTAATAGTTTGAATTTAATTCAATGAAATTTTGCACTTATTTTTAAGTTTAGACTTAAACAGTGTGAAAGATATAAATGTAGTTGGTAATTGATTTTAAATTCTGCTTGCTATACTTGCTTCAGAATAAATAAGACATTGAAAGTGAATCAATAATGTAAAACATGGACTTCGGTCTGTGTATTGTAGGGAAGGTGAAGATCATTTTCTGATGTTATCTACATTGCTGGTCTTTGTTCATTTTATTGGTGACATCAGTTTCCTCAAGTGTGAGAATATGTAGTTGCTTTGCAAAGAGCTGGAAGTATTTCTGCCCCCAGATGGAGGTCACCATCCCTTCTGTTGGACCGGTATTAATACATCATTTGTGTACTCCTTATCTGCTTCAGGGAAAAACCAGGTGAAATAGTTCAGATCATCTTCGGAGTTGTTTGCGTGTTAGCTGTGATTCGAGCTAATTTGTCTGATTTGTGTAAGGAGGTGGATTAGGAGTGCTTCTGCAATCTCTTTAACCAGCAAAGGTCAGCTGAAGGAGAACTTCCGCAGTTAAATTTGGGCGAGAGTATAATTCAGTACAAGGCATTCTGTAGTTGTGAATCCTTCTTCCCACCTCTTGCACCCTTACCCTCTCACACGTCAGGTCTTTTTCATTTTAGCTTTATTTGATAATTGGATCTGTTTCTAGGTTTCTGCAAAGCCTAGGTGTACTGTTTAGTTTGTTCTGTAGGTAGCTATCTATATATGTACATACCTACAGCAGAAAATTGCCTTATCCCTGCTACAAGTATGATGAATGCATTATTTATGTCTATTTATGCCAGTGTAGTGAAGGGTTAAGTGGAATTTGAGCAGGAATATTTAAGTTAGATAAAATTATGGCTTTAACCCAGCCTCAATCACTGGGAAGAAATTGATCAAGTTAGATAGAGACTCTAGCTCTGCTCTGATGATGCTTTGTATTATGTACTATGAAACAAAGCTTTCTTTTTTCAGCATTCATTGTAGTAAAAGGTCAGTAAATCAGTGCTGCAATAGATGGAGCTGGACAGGTATGCCATGAGAGGTCCAACTTCTTGGAATAAACATAGTCTACATACAAAAAGGACTATCGAAAGCATAGTCAGAGAATTCAGGTAACTGAGAGCTAATGGCAGGAGGAAGAATAGCAGGTGCAGTAATAGATGTACTAAAGAGTAAGGAAATATTTAAGGAATATTGAATGAAACAGTACCTTATTTTACCTTGCCAGACTGACTTAGACTGCTGACATGCAACAACACTGTAGATTCTTTTCAATTCCTGCAAGCTGACAGAAACCTGACATCTGTACAGTGTTTTAATATCTCATGTCCAGTTCTGGCTGGACATACTCTCTGTTACATGGAAGGTCAAGCAACAGGCTGTTGGTTATTAAGGGGTGAACACAACAGTTTCTGCCAGAGCTCTTCTGTGGTGCTGTAGCTTATTTCTGCCAGAAATAAGATGTCATTACCTAACTATCATATGGGATGCTGGTGGCCTAGAGCCTTCTGAGGGCTCTGTTTACTTTTTACTGTGTCTTGCATTTTACAGGGTAGAAACATCTGCCAGGCCACCTTGCATGCAGATACCCTATATTTCACTTAGTGGAAAGTGATTGTGAAGTTGGTTCAACTGCATTTTGATATGCTTCCACAGTTGCCACTGCCTTGTAGCACATATGCATGAATTCATGTAATAATTTATGTCATAGTTAATACATAATAAACACCCCCCCCCAGTAAATAAGAAGTATTCTTTATTTTACTCTATATTTCAGACTGTTGCAAAAATTAGTATTTCTTTCTGGTTACATGCTAGATCTTGCTATAGGATAGCAGGCAGTATGTTTGAGATGATTTGAATAAGAATCCTCTTATGGTTGATTAGGTGTTGCAAGTTGGTTCTTTCCATAGGAGGACAATGAAAAAAGTGGCTTGAGAGCTAGCTAGTGGCAAGCTACAAGTCACTTCTTGTAAAGCAGTCATGTTCAGCCCACTGATTTCTAGTACCACATTTTTAACAGAAAATAGTATTTTGCTTTCAATTCAGCTAATTGCCTTTTGAATTCCATTCTGCCAACCAGATCTTCATGTACCACTGGCCTTTAACTCTGAAGATCCTGAAGTTAAGCTGCATCCATCATATTAAAAGCAAGTACAGCATTAATCTGTTTCATCTGGAAGAAGCACCCTTCTTGGACATACTGAATTTAGTACAGAGTTGCAAGATACAAGGCTAATATGCCACAGAGTAGGCCAATAGCACTCGAAAAGAAACAGATGCAATACCACATGGCCTTTTGAGTTTGTGGTATGGTTTAATACTGTTTTGAGCAGAGAAGTGATGCCTCTCAAGGAGTTGGTGTTGTCAAAAGATAAGGAACCAATATTGCCAGCAGTATTGATGCCAGTCATAGTGTAGTGCATACTGCGGTGAAGTATGTTCAGTAAAGAAGCTGGCCTTCACTGGTGAAGTATGTCCTTCTGTATTAATAAAACTAACACTTTTCTTAATAATTTGCCTTGAGACATGGAATAGTTCAAAAAAAAAAAAGACAGAAAAGTGTCATAAAAAACCTAGTAAGCCTAAAGGCCTAATAGGAATTGCCTGCGACTGTGGGCAGATACATGCCCATTTCAGTGATGCTGGGAAGCATATTACGGCTTCATATGAAGTTTATTGTGTGAAAAATATAAGTTATGGTCACGGAATGCTTTAAAAGGCTTGCAGCTCTTTAGGAAGAGATGCCCAGTGCTCTCTGATGAAGTCAAGAGTGAACGTATGCGCCCTGTAGAATTTCATATCATTAAGCTACTGGCAGCATGCAGTTCCTGATTTCAGCACTTGCTAAGCATGGCATCTTACTGCAGGCAGTGAAAATACCATGCTAAGTAGTGGCAGTAGGAATGCTGTAATCCTTCTTAAACACGCTGGGGGTCATTCTGATATTCTTAGTGGTTATTCTATAACCATTCTGGTATTCTTCAGGATTTCCATTAAGCACGGTTGAATGTTGGACCTGAAAAAAAATGACGTGTCCTTCCAGTTGTGACATCCAACTTTTCTTTTTTCCTGTCTCGGCTTGCAGCTGTTCTTCACCATCAGGGATTATTCTAATGGTATTTCAAGCAAGCGAAGGCTGGCTGCTCAGCCAGATTCCAGGGACAGAGACAACTTCTTTCTTTGACTAAGAATTCCCATCTTTTCTGACGTTAGGTGGCTACATCACTGTAGAGCTTCCTGCAGTTTTAGTATGTCAGCATACCAAGTGTCCTTCATATAAGAGGAGGTTTCGCCACATTTCTCTGAGTGTTTGCTCAGAATTAGGAATCTGAAGTTGAAAACAGGATCATGACTAATTTTGAGCCTCAGGAAACTCGGAATGGTAGTACTGCTGCCAGTTCTCTTATCAAATGTTAGCCTTCTGGTTGACAGTCAACTTTCAGGATGTATATCTCTCTTTTCTGATGGCCCTACTTAGAACAGAACTCCTGAAGATCAGTTTTCCCTCTTTAAATATAGGGCAGTCTTGGGGGCCTTCAGCAAATATGTGATATTAGGTTGAGGCATATCTCAGGATACAAAGAGTAACTTACATATCCATATATTTTGAGATAAAATCACAAAGACTAAACTGTCAAAAATGCCATATTTAACCCCTAAAAGCAATCAGGAGTTTAGGGCAATTAGGAGAATATTAAACTCTACATTAGGCAAAGCTTTTATTTGTTTTCTTTCTGGTGGACTTGCCTCAATGATCATCTTTTGGTCAACTTTAATAAGAACTGCGCAAACATGTTCTGCATCCTTTGGGAAAGACAGGGGAGAGTTCATGTTTCTTGTCCAGGGAGGTGCAGAAGCTCCAGCTGAGTGTGCAGATTTTACATTTTCCATGGAAAACTTTGGTAGGTGAGAAAACCTTTCTGGTTAGGAGAAAGGAGTGGGAGATCTTCCTGAAATAAAATGGCCTGATTGCTTCTACATTGTGCAGAGTTATGTCAGTTTTGGCTCAGGGAAACAGAGGACCACATTCTCTCTCGCTGGTTCTTACGCGCGTACAGCTCGGTGTGCTTTCTCCATGCTTGCTGTGAAGTCTGTAACACCTTAGGTTTGGGTTGTAAAGAGCCTTTCCTACTCTCATAAATACTTTTGCCTACAGGTATTGCTGGTGCAAAACTCTGCTCAGTTAATATGCTGTTCCTGTTTGTGCTCTATGCTGAAATTGAAATATGCTTTGAAAATAAGAACCATGTCTTTATGAACTCATCTTCAGTTGAGCTATAATATAGGTATCTCCAGTAGTGCCACAAAATTAATGGTACTATACACACAGCACTTCTGTGATCATTCAAGCATCTCCCCAGAGGTTCAAACTACAATGTCGGCCTGATTTGGTGGTTGGGACATTGAATTCTGCAATGTGCAAAGACTTAGGATTATTTGATTCCTTTCAAGCTTAGCTTGAAGGAGGAAACAGTTGAAGTTACATGCATACTTTCCAAGGTAATAAACACATGTAAGCGTTTTCATGATGAGAAATACTGTTCTAGTCCATTGAGTTAATGATGTGATCGATGTGGTACTGTATTTCCATTTTTAAAACCATATGCAAGACTCGTTGTGGTAATTACTTGTTTGTAGATACAAGCTTTAGAATAAGACTTCCAGGATATTGTGCTGGTTGTAAAATACGTAGGCAAGCAGGTGTTTTAGAATTCAGTAGGGAACACTGCATATACATTTGTTTCAGTGGAAGTTGCTGAACTTTCTCATTAGATTTTCTATAAAAGTGTTGTGCTGAATAAATTCTGCCTTTGGATGCAAAGAATATGTCGGATGTGGAGTTAATATGCAAGTATCTTCTTCAAGAATCTAGACTTGCCATCTCTAATTAGATGCTGTGTGGCAGAATGGATTCTGTAATCTACATTTGCATTAAAAACTGACTCCTAGAATGGCTCAGATAGTTTGTAATGTTCACAGTTAGTTTGTATCGTGAAATTCTTTCCGAGTTGGCAGATGTGAAGATTTTCTACATCTGCAGCTGAAGACTTTGGAGCAGAGAAGCCTTTATAATTGCAGGCTTTGAAAATTCTCAACCGATGCTGTTAGTAAGGAGATTACATATTCTCAGATGGCTATAAAATGCCAGCTAAAAGGCCTAGATGGTGGGGCAATAGTAGCATGAAGTTTATGGGGTTTTAGACAGTCAACGTTCTGACAAGAAGCAGCACTGATGTTGCGCTTTGCTGTGATGGGAGGGTCAAATGAATTCTATTGCTCTCAGTGTAATTTGCCTTAAATGTTGTTAAGATCTGGATAAAGTGACTGCATTGCTGCATATGTGCCCTTTTCCTATGTGTTCTTACTTTCTAATAGGCTTAATTTCATTTGACTGTTCATCTTAAGTAGGACTTTTGTCAAGGAAATACTAAACTTAGGGGTGTCAAGCCAAAGATGTCTCCTGCTGTGAAGTGCTGGAGAATTCTATAGCTTCTGGATAAGAGAGAGTGATTGCTATGACTGGCATTACCTTGTGCCATCAAAACACAATTCATAGAGTGGAATAAAAATCAAACCCAAGCATGAACATAGTTAAGATTATGTATTAAGAGCACATAACGTATAACTGAAAACTTTAAAGGCTTTATTTCTCAAGTTGCTTAGTTAAGCTTTCTGAATTGATGTTGCTACTAAAAAAAATTATGCCTTTGCTCAGTTAATATGCTGTTCCTGCTTGTGCTCTATGCTGAAATTCAAATATGCTTTGAAAATAAGAACCATGTCTTTATGAACTCATCTTCAGTTGAGCTATAATATAGGTATCTCCAGTAGTGCCACAAAATTAATGGTACTATACACACAGCGCTTCTGTGATCATTCAAGCATCTCCCCAGAGGTTCAGACTACAATGTCGGCCTAATTTGGTGGTTGGGACATTGAATTCTGCAATGTGCAAAGACTTAGGATTGTTTGATTCCTTTCAAGCTTAGCTTGAAGGAGGAAACAGTTCAAACTACAGACCTGAGAGAAAGAGGCAAGGAGAACAGCGGAGCATCACTTTTCCTCCTAGAACGTCAGCTAAAATAAGGAAGGTTAATGCTTACTGATGTTAGTTAGGTCTTTAAGAGCTCTTCTCTGAATTTTACCAAGTCTATCTTTTTCACAACATGGACTGAGAACTTGAATATTCATCTCAGTCCTTGACTAAGTTCTTAATTGAGCAAGTGCTTCACATAATCTTTTCTTTATTCTTCTCAGGTTTGTCTCAAAATTACCTGCGTCAGAGGGATGAGGGAGGATAAGAGGGAATCTTGGGAGATGGGTGAACAGTTTCCACACCTCAGGATCAGATGGGTGTGAGAACTGAGAGTAGGAGAAGGATCCTTTCCTTCAGTCTGGTCATTTCACATAGTGCTGCATTCTATTCAGTCTCTGTAACCAGTCACATACCCCAGTTCCTGTGTTTGCTAGGCCAGTCAGAAACAGGGTTGGATAAAAAACCCTAAATGCCACCTAGACTTGCTGCCACTAGAGATGGAAGAAGTGGGGAAAGCAGTGACACCCAAACCTGTAATGCAACCCCTACCCAGCACTTGGTGTTCTTGTCTCCATTCTGATTCTTCCCTCAGTTGCAGCCCCTAAATCCCCAGGTTGTGGGTATTGGCAAAGGTGTCGCTTTCTCTGGTATTTTCCAGGGCTTTTTTATGGCCCTGTGAAACCTATAGATAGCTGCAGATGCTTCAACAGTACTGCCATAGAAACACCTCTGTGCTGCTCTTCAAACAGTTCAAAAAGTACCAAGATAGAAGGTTTTGCGACTATGGTTTGCAGTACTCATTTTTCATTAGTGCCTCTCTCCATTCTGGCCTAAAGGGAAACAGTTTTACAAGGCTCAGGCTTGTCCCTAAAGGATTAGAGTGCTATGAAGTGGGCAAGCAGTACCAGAGCATAATACTGGCATCATAGGATAGCTAGACCGTACTGCTGTTTGGTGCAGTGTTGCTGCCACGTTCCTGGTGCATGAAGCTGGTTTCGATATGCAGCATTGCTCATCAAGCTTCTCCTTATGTATATATGTATTTATATTTACATTTTAACGTGTTTGTGTTTGTAGGTTGCCTAGTGAGGGATGAAGTGAGTTGTGTTTTGGTTTTTTGATTCTCTTTTTTTTTGCTAAAGTCAAAGTGAGGTGCTGTAGCTAAGCTTCTAAATACTTTTTTCTTAGATTTCTATGGTCAGAAGGTTATTTCTCATTCCCACCTGTAGATCTCACAGTAAGAAAAGTAAATGTACCTGTAGTATTGCTAGTAATTTCTGCTGTGAAGACATGCCCAGCTGTCTCTGCATGCTTTCATTTAAGGCAAAAGAATCAATCGTGTTTTGAAGGAATGGGTTAATAAATTTATATCTATCTGTTTACCTATCTCTATTTGTAGCTTATGTATTAGGAGGGATTGAATTCTTACCTATTAAGTGATAGAAAAAGAATGCTGTTACATCACATTTCAATTTTGAGTGGGAATTAATTTGTATTAAAGACTTAATGGGATCCTACCAAAGCACAAGACGGTTGTGCACATCCTTCTGAAGTCACCTATGAAGCTTTATTACTTCTAAACACAAAGAGAATGTCAATATGTATTCTTGGATATTTCATTTGTTTAACTTATCTTTCAATGCTCTAAAAGTAAGCATTAGTCATACTCTTCCTTGTAGGCTCTGTGAGTTTGAGTCGTGATTTAAAAAGTTGAAAGTAATCTGTGTAGGTAAGAACCTTTCTTGTTTCCCTTTTAAAGTTATAGAATAACAGTGTTGATTGGGTTTTCAGTATAGTTCAGGTCTGGTCCATAGCTGGCTGTACTGTATGTGTCCTGTGCAACATGGAACTCCTGCTTAGTCTCATACCATACTGCAGGCACTTGGCACTAAACAAATTAACAGTAGACCTTGCTATATTAAGATAAGAGGCTAATTTTACAGGTACAGCATTTCATAAATCACATTATAGTTGTCAGTTCAGAACTGGAGAATTAATTCATTTTTAGAAGTTTAGTCAAATGGGAATAGTTGCAGGCTTATTAGAAACCAGTGTCACATTGCTGCTTGCGACAAAGATTTCTAGGTCAGAATGACTGATATTTGTGTGAATATTTTATATGAGCATGGCTAATTACTTTTGAAAGTCCACAATTTTATCAGTTCCTGTATCCCATATAGCTGCTTATTTAACATGTACGAAAGTGCTTCTGAAACACTGCACTTCTTTTTATTTACTTATTTTTGATGTCAGTTGACTGATGCTGTGATGCTGTTTACTCAGTGGAAGCATACAAGTTAGCTTCGAAAAATGCTTTTTGTTCTTTCACTGCGTAGAGGAAGGCAACTGCTCATGACCTCTGTGTGGTTGTACTTCAGATACAACACTTGTAATGATTAAACAAGGAACTCGATGTCTCTTACTCTTGAATTACATTAGCTTTATTCTGTTGAAATAAATTAGTTCAAAGTAAACCTGTGATATTTTGGGAATCGTAGGTATTCAGAAGGAGTTGATGTACTTTCAAAATCTGTGCTGGAAGTGATGCATGTTACTGATATAATTGGATACTTCCATAAAACAAACAAGAAAACACACGATCTCCTCAGGTCTTGAATGCTAACTGTATTCAGAAGTCTTTCATGGTGGTTTGTTCATCTAATCTGTTGGCTGTCACAGTATTCCATTTAGTCATCTGCACTTAACCGATGTATATTATCTTTAATCCTTCTTTCATGATTTGCACATTGTTACCTAAATTCAAATTAGAATAGCTCTTAGGAGGGTTGGGTTTGTGGATCTTGCTTCTTTCAGAAGTGGTAGCTAACCAAACTTTTCTAAGCCTAAGCTTTCTTCACAAAACTTTACAGTATCATACCTGTAGCCTTGTTAGTTTGGCTTTTAAATGATCATGAAAGAGCTGTAGTTTGGGGTAACATACACTGCAGTTCTTACAGAGGTCTCTTACCTAATCTGAAGAATTGATGGACTTCGTAATAGTTAGGTTTAGCTATCTGAAGTTCAAGAAGTTGGAAAAACTTCATGCCATGGAAGTGGAAGATTAATGCCTTGATGATAATCCATCCATATTTTTTAATGGTATGTGGGCAATGTGGGAGACTGAACTGAAGTTATGCATGGGAGGGCTTTTTTTTCTACAAGGAATTTTCTGCAGCAGAGTATGTACAGACTTTGAAGATGAACACATAGATTTTGCATTGCAAAGAGTATTGTTGATTGAAAAAAGGGAATATGTAATGGCCACTGACTGTAGAAGTGAAGAAGGTACAGTGGTTAGTAACTGAAAGCTTAGTAATTTACTTTAAAACTCTGTAGAGATGACTGTTATATACAATATATGGTGAGATGCTGAAGTTCTGTTCTTTTCCTAGGCCTTAGAAAACAGATGACTTATGTTTAAAACTTAGGTTCTTGACCTTTATCTCCCCCCACACACACCCCCTTTTCTCATTTCTTTCTAGGTTTAACTATAGATCAACACATCATCTTGCGTCCCATGGGTTTTATGAATTTTTAAACTGGTTTGATGAAAGAGCATGGTATCCATTGGGAAGAATAGTAGGTGGAACTGTAAGTATTCTAATAATAACCATAATAACTTAAAGATGACTTTGCACTTAGTTTTGGAAACTTCCAGTACAAATTTAACATTGATAAAGGAAGAATCTTAATAAAATATGCTTTTAATTTTCAAATTGCTTATTAACACTAGTAACACAGCTACCTGTTAATGTGTGAATGTGCATTAAAACTTGTTAGTTATCACAGATACCATTAAAATGCATATAAGAAGTTTTTGTAACAATTTAGATCACTGTTTTGGTATCTTAGAGATACTTGAGACTCTTTCTGTGTAACATAGATATGGTTTTTTCCATACTTGTCTTGTATGAAGTAAAACCCCTTAGGAAATAGAACTGAAATGTCGATTGCATGTATTATTTTGCAAGTCACATGGAGTATTATGTTTTAATAGTTTATGTTGAAAAGCAGCTCTCAAGGATATATGCAGGAGAACATTCTGTCTGTTAATTTAATTTAGTTAAACTCCCTTCTGAGGCAGATATATGCAGGGGAACATTCTGTCATCTTTTAATTTAATTCAGTACAACACCCTTCCTAGCTTTTGAAAGAAACTAAGGCAGGTGAAGAAGTACATACTGACTTTCCTAGTACACATTGATTTTTCTAATGTTGATAACTGTGGGAGGGTAGAGTTTCTGGTAAGAATATTTTTAAGTTCTCTGGTATTCTATGATGGGTTCAGTAGACTTGTTTTAAGTCTACGCTACCTTTCTTGGAGAACATTAATTCAGTTTTATAGGACTTCATTATAATCCTTCATATCCAAAGATATCTCCTAATGTATTGCAAATATGTAATACTCAGCTGTCAGCTTTTCAGCTTGTTGATAATATATCCTGTTGATGCATATCATCTTCCTCCATTGGTAACAAGAGGTGAAAGAGCGGCACGGTATATTTATGATAAGGCTGGGAAATGTTGGGTTTCTTCTTGTTATCTTAAGGTTTTGGGGGTTGTTTTTTACTTAAAGCCTTATAGCTGGCTTGAAATTCTCCTGCAGACTTTAGCTTCTTCTTCCACACCTCAATGACAAATTCTTCTCATTATATGATAAATGTCAGGCAAGAGAGGATATTATCTGTATGCTGCTTATTCATTTGCAAATTTGATTATATGTAATTGTTAGCATTTGGATAAAATTTAAAGAACCTCTGGTATTCAGCAGTGTTGTCAAAACGTGATTTAAGTACTATGAAAATAATTCCATTAGCTTTACTTGTTCACTGTTTATATCAGTTTAAGTAATGTCTGTTTCATTGCAAATCATATGCAAATAAACCTACCATGATAGTTTTCCACAATAACCTAGCGGGTTTTGATGTTTTGTTTTTTCTCCTCCATTTAGGTATACCCAGGACTGATGGTGACAGCTGGCCTTATACATTGGATTTTAAATATGCTTAATGTAACAGTCCATATAAGAGATGTGTGTGTATTCTTAGCACCAGTTTTTAGCGGCCTTACAGCTATTTCTACTTTCCTGCTCACCAGAGAACTGTGGAACCAGGGAGCAGGGCTTTTAGCTGCCTGTTTTATTGCCATAGTTCCAGGTTACATATCCCGATCAGTAGCAGGATCATTTGACAATGAAGGCATAGCTATTTTTGCATTGCAGTTCACATACTATTTATGGGTAAGTAATTGCTGACTCTTTTGCTTTGGAAAGGTTTTTTGGTTCCTCCTCCAACCAAATGACTGATTTTACTTAGAATCCATTGAATTATTTTCCTCCTTCTCATCCCTTATCTCTTGATCAGACAAGTATCAAGAAGTCACATGATCTGAACCACTCCATAATCATGCTCTTTAGTTTGCTATCTAAAAGTACTGTTCAACTGAAGTATGTGTGTCTTATAGTAGTAGTAATCATAATAATGATGGCAAGTATAAATTTAAAGCAAACAGGATGGTTACTTCTGTTTTTCAGTTTGGAGGTATTAGCATCATATGAGCATCATACTTCACCTCCTTATTTAGCTGGTGAAAAGTTGTAGACTCTGAATATGAAGCACTTTGAATTGTCTTCTGAAGGAGCTTTTGACTATATAGAGGGTCTGGGCTTTGACTTCAGCATCCAAGTTAAATATCCCAAGCTGTCCAGAGCAAGATTGCTCTGCAATATTGCTTGCATGCTTAAAAAAGAAAGAATTAAGATTGTCTGATGTCTTTTAATGAGTCTGCTTGCTAGCGCAACTTGTCGGTCACTCCTTAGTCTGTATGTAGAATTGCATCTGTAATGCAGTTTTGTATGAAGGAGTTCAGGCAAGCTATAGCTGTTTTGGACTCTTGCATCTATTTTGGAAATATCACAAATACTATAACTATATTGTTAACTCAGCATAGACACTGTATGATACTTGTGCATTCCTTGAATGCAGATACTTTTCTTGGAGTGTCTCCACATCTGTACATGGTCATTACAGCTTCTCCCATGATTTTCTCAAAAGGTCCACTTTTCATAAGTGGATGCATACTCAGCAGTTTTATTTTAGCTTCAGAATATTCAAACTTGGGATATTGTTGGTAGGAATATAATGGAAGGGAATTCAAATTTTTAATAATTGGTGTTACTTAATGCAGGATTTTAAAATCTGGACTTAGAATAAACTGCAGCTGCAAAGTTGTACTGTGTTTGATAACAATAATAGAATCAATCTTTGTCCTTGTTTTATAGCAGTTGAGACATCATAGCAGTTACTGTTCTTATGGAACTCGTTTAATGCAACTGCATAGTGCAGTAATGTTTGCATGATCTCTTGTAGTGTTATGTGTGAATCAAATATAGATTAATTTTTTACAGTGAGGGTGGTGGAATACTGGAACAGGTTGCCCAGAGAGGTGGATGTGCCATTCCTGGAGACATTCAAGGCCAGGCTGGATGTGGTTCTGGGCAACCTGATCTAGTTGAAGATGTCCCTGCTCATTGCAGGGGGTAGACTAACTGACCTGTGAATGTCCCAAACCATGCTATGATTACTTCCTAGCTTTCTTTAATGTTGAGTTTTAATTCCTGTTTTCCTACACCACAGTCACCACAATCAGTTTTAGACAAAATCATATTCCTGGGCCAATTCAGGGGTCCTGCTAAAGCTTTAGTAGTGTCTGAATGCTCTCATTAACCTTGAGGTTTTCAAAATTCCAGAATAGCTCTTCTATCTATAATTACAGAGGTGGGTCCGATGCAGTTAAAGTAAGGCACACATAGTCTGCACTGACAAAGTGATAGGATATTTCAGAGAAAGTAGCACAAAGGTGTTGCAACTACTTCTCTACCTCAGATTATGAAGTAGAGAGTTGTTGCATTGCATCCTGCCTCTGCTTTAACTAGAGAGATAGGTATAAGCTGTTCTGGTTGTGAATGAATTGCTCTTGTGGTTTGGTTTTATGGACATCATTTCAGCAGCATACAAATACGACTTTGTATGTGCTAAAGTTCTCTTGACTTTTTTTTTTGGAATGAATTTTTTTTTCATATTTTCCAGAATTTGATTATCATTCATAAATACTTGGTTATTTTTAAAGGTGAAGTCTGTGAAAACTGGGTCGGTCTTTTGGACAATCTGCTGCTGTCTATCCTACTTTTACATGGTAAGCCTTTTATATATATATGTCTAACAGCTAAACTGTTTGAGTAGGGCTTACATAATCCATCTGTTAATGAAGAACAGGAGAAGGAGATTTTAGTCTTTGGTGGAGCCATAATAGAAAATTGTTGGTTCATATATATAAAGATACGAGTACCCTTAGTGATTAGATGATAGAACTTTATTGCTTACCTACATCATTCCTGGTTGTAGCTTTCTGTATATTGTATTTCCCTTTGGGAAAGAGTTTTGTTAAGATGCCATTCCAGACATTCTGCTTAGGTAAATTTTTAGGACGAAGCATAGTTGTGATTTGTTAGATAGTATTCACTTGTCTTTTTTCTGATGGAATTAGTTATGTTTTCAGTTTAAGTTGAAAATCAAATCACAATTTTGAGATAGTAAGAGTCAGTCCTTGCATGGGGGGGTTTTGGTAACAGCTCCTTGAAAGAGGAACGGATATTGCATGGACTGGCAGAAATTCTTCTTGATAATCTGCTTANTCAGTTTAAGTTGAAAATCAAATCACAATTTTGAGATAGTAAGAGTCAGTCCTTGCATGGGGGGTTTTGGTAACAGCTCCTTGAAAGAGGAACGGATATTGCATGGACTGGCAGAAATTCTTCTTGATAGGTAAATCTGCTTAAAATATATATGTAAGTCATTGTGGTAATTTGACTCACAGCACTGCATTGCATTCCATAAGGAGAAGGCTTTTTTTCCCTTGCATTTTTATTTTTAGCATTTCTTTGACTTCAGCAGCTTCTGCTTCAGATAGCTTTTTATGATGAGGAGGTAAAATAAAACAAAGCTTTATAGTGAAGCAGTCATTGTAGGAGTAATAGCATGATTCCACTTCTTTTGCCAATCTATGAAGATATCTCAGGTTTTTTTAAAAACAGTTCCAGAGTATATTTTCAGTTCAGTATAATCTTCAGTGCTTAGATTTGGTTTGATATTTTGATAATTAGAGGTGCATTTCTCTGTCCATAAAAACTGCAAGCTATCTGCTTCATTCAGGCCTTTCTCTAAATAGGACAGTGTCCTCATTGGACTTTGTTCTTATTCTAGCCTGTCTTACTACCTGTCTTCATATCATATTTTCTCCCATTAAATTTGCCCGTGTAAACCATGATACTTCATGCTAGTAACACAGCAATGTATGTCATGATAATCTGTAATGAGTTTCTAGAAAACTTAGACATATTCTATTTGCTTCACATTGCCTGATCAGGTTACCCTAAATTTTGAAACACTGGGTTTTCTAGTATTAGAATCAAAAAAACCCCCAGTTTTAATTGGCCTCATCCTTACTTTAGAAACTGTTCTATGGAGCATAGTAATTGGATTTCTTTTTGGATTCTGGGGTTTTAAAAATATCTACATGAATCTAAGGCCCGATGTACAATTGAAGTGAAAACCATATTAGCTGCTGCATTCTAAGAATGGAGACCTATGGTAAGCATGGTGCATATAGGAGAAGTCTACAGACTGTAGTTTGACAAGAAGATGTGTTAAAATAGTGATTGTGTAGTCAACGTTAGCCCTTTTAAATACATAAGAAATTCAGATAACACATGGTAATAGTAGCTCATTAAATCTTTATCTAAACCAGCAACCAGTGATATATTGTTAACATTGTTGTATTTCAGTTCTAAGTACATCATACTAGAGCTTCTCAAGTGCTGCTGTTGCTACTGGTTCACAATATCCATCATACTGTTGTACCCCATTCAACAGTACTCAGCCCTGCTTCCTTATGCATCTACCCTTTCCTTTTCTTTCCTTACACTTTCAGCGTTCACCGACTCCTTTGCTCCAGTAGGTCTGCTCCCAGAGGTGTACCTTGCTCTCTTTCTCCTCTCTGGCTGGAGATACTGTTCCCTATCACCAGCAAAAAGTGCGGAGCATGGTGCTAAGTTTGTATGTCAAAGGAAAATCTTGGGTCCTCCATGGGAGTCATACCACTGGCTTGTGTTACATGGGGAAAACACCCAGCATCACATTCTTGTTTGCCAGCATGACCAGATTAGCTTGGGAGGAGGGGAAGGAGGAGATAGAGGAAGGATAGCCTTGAAAATCCACCAGCCTATTTCAAAAGTCTTTGCTGTGTGGGGTGTTTGTTTGTGGATGGGGTGGGGGAAAGGGGGAGTTTGTTGGTTTGTTTGTTGGCTTTTTTTTTTCCTTATACATATTAAGAATGATCTTGGAGTTATTACTGATCGTTCTGACTGGTTGTCTAGATGGAGTTTGTGTTTTCTTGTTAGACCATTATGGTGTATAAATCCAACATCGGCTACCCTAAGAATATGCAGATATTTTGAGATCTAATTTCCCATTCCATTTCTTGTAGGTCTCTGCATGGGGTGGTTATGTTTTCATCATCAACCTTATTCCACTGCATGTATTTGTTCTGTTGCTGATGCAGAGATACAGCAGGAGGGTCTACATTGGTAAGTTTTGTTCCTTGAACTGTCCTTCTCAAATACTTGTGAGATACGAAATCAATTATACTGACATGTATCGTGTCAAGTGGGAATTAAGTAGTTGTACATCCGGTTGCATTTTATTAACTTGATTACCGGTTATAGTCAGTTATTCTCTACAATATGGAAACAAGGAGTTAAGAAATGCACTTCTGAACTTTCATATATGTAGCTGCTAATTGATTTTTCTGCTTCTTAGTGCACTGAAAACAAAGTTAATTGGATAGTTTGATATTTGTAGAATCCCTCTGACCTATATCGTATTTATTATGCATGTGTCCATAACAATGTCTCATATTTTTGCCTTTTTCTAGTATGTTAAACAGTTGTTACTTTTAGCAAGTTGTGCAGCAGGAATGATGCAAACATACCATATATTGGGAATGTATATGAGAAAAGACATAGGGAATTTTAACCCGCCATGTATGTTTTATGTAACCTAGACTAGAAAGTACTTTAAGAGTATTCACTCCATGTGAATCCTCAAGATTTTATTGGGTTAATAGGTCAGCTTAGGGTTTCTGACTTTTTAATTGATACGCTCTGTATTTACAGAGCCTTTGGCAGTTAAATCAGGTGGGCATAGTGTAGTTGTGTGAATGAAATCAATAACAAGCAATCCAGGTGTTCAAAGGCTTATAAGTTAGCTAGAACATTTTTGATTACCTAATGGGAAATCTTTCCAATAGATACTTTGTGAACATAGTATGAATTCAAATGTAGTATCACAGAGCATTTCATACTTGTAAATATGGTTTTATTACCTATTTTAATGCTGTTTCATCTTTGTGGTTTTAATTATGTTAATGCTTTTTTTTTAATGCTTGCTAGAGAAATGACTATGTTTACATATATATATTAAACCAATATGCTATAATAATTGCGCAATTTACTCCACTTTAGTTTTGTGTTTTTGTTACCCAAACTATAAATATTTGGTTTATGTTTCTTTGTTAAGCTATTTGTGTAATTCAGAAATGGAGATTCTTTAAAAAAGGGAGGGGGAGGGGCAGAAGCTGTAATTCAACTTTAATTTTTTATGTTAGCATTGCTTCATTGACCACTTCTTCATAGCCTGAGGTGAAAATGATTTATCTTGCTTTTAAAATCATTAAATATTTTTATTGTCCAGTATCTATAATTTAGGCAAGAGAAAATTAAATCTAGTAGTTATGAATTCCTGAAGCAAAGTGGTAAACAAACAGTAAAGAATAAGTACTGTTACTTTTTCAGCCTTTAATGAACTAGTCTTTGAACTCATCTGGGGCAAATAGTACTGCAGGTTCATAAGAATTAAAGGTTTTGGCAGAGGTTTGTTTTGCAAATAGCTACAGTGTTTTGAGATGTTATTGCCATTCAGCTGTGCGGGAGATTTACTTCAGCAGAGTTGTCAGAATGAGAATGGTTCCTGCTCTGCTGTTCCATTGCAACTGCTGGCATAACTTAAGCTTTCCTGAGAAGCCTTACACAGAGACCTCGGTACATCTCACGTTTGTATGTAGTTTCTATGCGTTTTTAACAGGATATTTTTGTAAAACAGGCAAGAATGTTCAGTCATTTCTGAGATGAAATTCAAGTGTGCTTGACTTCCAGACTGTCCAAACAGAGAGAATAGTTTACAACAGCTCATAGAAATAGGGAGAACAAATGTATTTTTGGAGATCCTATGATAATGCAATTTCAAATGTGCCTGCGGCAGTCTCATAATTCTTAAACTACCAATGTGCAGCTTAACCTTTTGTAACCTACTGTCAGCTGACAGCAGCTGGTAGCATCTGCATCCGTGTTACTATCGCCAAGGATCGGGGAGGTTTTAATGTCCAGCAGTGCTCAGTTTCATTTTAAGCTAGCACGAGCCTAGCTTTTCTGACAGATGAATATTTAACATAATAACATAAATGTAGAGAACAATACTTTGCAGCACCAATTTTTTAAGAATAGTGATGGCTTCCTGGACTATTTCTGACATGGGTGTTCATACACCGAAGGGAAGGCTGATGTGACATGAGCTGATATGCCTGGCAGTGTAATGCACAGTCATTTAATGTGTAAAAGATTCCCAGAATGTAAAGGTTTTCCCAATTTTAAAATACTTTATGACTTGTAGGCAAGTTAATTTATCAGCCAGGTAGCTTCAGACCCACTTGGCATCAAAGGTGATCCTGCCACCTACGTTTGAAAGCTTAAGCTGTGCTTTTTGTTTGCTTGTCTTTCTTGACAGTGGTCAGTATCTTTCATTCAGATCTTACTAGCATAATGATTCAGAACAAGTCCTTATAATTCCAGTGTATTAGCAGCACTTATATAGGAAACCTCTTTATTCAGATACAGGAACCATCAATACTGTTTTCTATTATTGTATTTAGAGTTTCTCATGCAGTTTATCACATGTATAAAAAATAAATGGTTTTACATTTGGAAAGGTACTGATACAGATTTCAGTCATGCTTGAATGCTTGAGAGATTTGGTAGTTTCACTTCAACTTGATTTTTTCTAAGTTCTGTACAGTTTCTGAGCATTTAATCACAAAACACTTCAGGATCTTCCAGAATTAAAACCTTAATTTCAGTAATTCCTAGTTCTGTGTCTTGGGTTTAATCATTTCAGTAATGAGCAGGGGTATATTTATATCAGCTACTTCAGTTCTAAAACTTAAGATGGTGAGTGTTTATTTTTGATGATTGCAATCCATTAATTGAAGGTATGCAGTAAAGTATTTGATCGTACTCTCTGGAGAAGTTTTTCAGTTGGTTCTTCCTGTATTTGCACAGTGTACAGCAACTAAAACTGTCTGTGCAATGGGTTTATCCACAGAAGGTCAGAATGGTTTTGTTCCTGACCTAGTGCAAGTTATATCCATGGGAGCAGCTTGCAGAAATCCAAACTAACTTCCTGGTTTTGCAAAGACGGCACAACCAGGAGAACGTGAAGAAACATGGGTAGTTTATGATGATGTATCATCACCTTGACGTATCAAAGCTCCTAGAAAACAATGGTTGCTGTGTAAATTGCCATTTTTTTCGATACCAGGCAGACAGATGTGATAACCGTTTGAAGGAAGTGGGAGTAAGGGAAGAGGGGACACAGGGAAAGTGGTCATAGAAAATATAATAGTTGCAGGACTGGGCTTAAAAATGGTGATTTACTAGCAAATGCGAAAGGTAGTGATTTATGCCAATCATTGAACTTCCACAGGATGGCAGTGTTGTAACATTTTCATCGTAGAGTAAATGATTTATGTTGTAATTAATTGTTCAAAAAATTAGCTTCCTACAGCAAAAATGTATTTCAGTGACATAAGAGAGCATATATTAGTAGCTAGGCCAAGTAATGCAGTCTAGGTGCTTGAAGGAATACACCAGAGAAGACAAGAAGTGGTTGGAAGTATCATCACTGTCACTTCTATGACTTTTAGAAATCATACAGTACCCTGGGAGCATAATCCCCCAGAGACACCACACAGGTGGTATAGAAACAATACCACTGGTAAATGATGCACTCCCCAAACCTGTTCTCATGGAGCTTAGCAAAGGATTGTATGAGAACAGAAATTTCTTAATAGGATCAAGGCCATAACAAAGACAATGGCTTACAGTTTGTAGGAGCATTAAAAAATCTGGGAGGTGGATTTTTACCATTTGCCACTGAAAGAACAAAACTTCATTTGGACTTTTAAGGTGGCTGGTTACTTTAAATGTAATCAGACTCATGGCTGATCAGAGCTGGTATTTCTCTGTCCTCTCCTCTTCTTCCTCCTGGAATACTGAGGACCAAAACCCTGTCAAAATAAAGTCTATGAATCTTAGTGCTTGCCTAATAATAATTCATGGTAATAATATTCTTGTTCTCTAGTTTTTGGAGGGTTATGCATCTCCATGGTTGATACAAATCCATTAATAAGTATGCTTAATATTAATTTTTAATTCTGCTTTTCAGTTTCTTGTCATGCATTTGCTTTCATACTAAAAAAAGAACAAGTGTACCTCCTTGCGTTTTCCAAATAGGTATGGACTCTTAAGAGGTTTTGCTTCTTAGAGTTCTCCTCATATAAAAGGTTTCTTTAGTTACTTATTATCTGAGAGCTCTTTTCCATCCATGATCCTTGGAAACAAGATGGGAAGAGAAAACTACTTCGAAGCTTGAACATCTTGGGTAGATGGTTTGTTTCCCTCAGGGAAGACAAAACAGTGGAATTAGGACCAATACTTTACTGCTTCCTCTAAAATTGTGTGCAGTAGACAGGTTTCTTCTAGTCAAAGGAGAAAAAAAGGAATTGGCATGGCTGACATCTTTAGAATTATACCATTCTGTTTCAGGGTCACTGAAGTTGGTGGGAGGAGGGACTCTACTATGAAACCAGTGCATTTTAAAACTTATGGATTCATTTCTTTTCCCACCTTTCTCTTCCTCCCCTCCCTACACTGTTTTTTTTTTCCTAGCATATAGCACTTTCTACATTGTGGGGTTAATATTATCGATGCAGATACCTTTTGTGGGATTCCAGCCAATTAGAACAAGTGAACACATGGCAGCTGCAGGTAAGAAAATTCAATGCCTGCTTCCAAACAGCCTGCTTAGCACAAGAAAACCTCTAGCCCATGCAGCTTTGTTTCTTTGTATTAGAAAGAACACATACTAGCTAAACCAAACTGTTAAAAAGAGGTGCAGTTTAGTGTCTGTAAGGAAGTTTTCTTTCCAATTGTCACATTATCCTTCTTTGTGTGAGTTAATGGAAGTAAAATGCCTCGATAACGCAGGATCAGTTACACATTCTGGCAAGCACTTACTTTACACATTGGTAATCTCTGCTGATTTGTCATATAATGTTGCCTTCAAGCACTGGAAAGCATTTCTCATTGATAAGCACAGCTTTTACTGAGCAATTTGGGTTCAGAGTTGATAGGTTTTGTATTTTTGCAAAGTTGGTTAAATACCAATGACTTCAATTCCTAATCAGGAGACTGATTTTTAAATAACTAATTTCAAACTTGATTTTTTTTTTATTTCTTTAAGGCAATTTTTCAATAGTTGTTAATAGACATCCTGATTTCTTGACAGCAGTAATCTCTGCTGAGACTACCGGTTTTATGTTTAACTGCGTACATCGTGTGTTATAGTTGAGTTTGTTAGATTCTTCAGGTTTTTTATGTGTAGTCACTTACCAAAATGTATTTGGGACAGCAATTGGAATAGCAGAAAATATTTGTAGAAATGGAGATTTCCCCCCGCCCCCAGCAATCTGAATATAATAGAAAAAGTAAAGCTTATCAAACTATCTTTTGCGTCTGAATGATTTTACATTTATTTCGTGAATAGAGTTGTTTTTTTTTCTCTAGGAGTTCAGAACTAGTGAATTTCAACATTGTATACCTCAAATTTGTTGTTAAGTTGAAGAAACACCGTACACTTGAGTTCTGTTTTCTTTCTTCTGCCACCTACCCCTATTTAATTTTTGGAGCAAACAGGTGGTGGGAATTGGAGCTCTTCATATAACAAGCAAAGTATGTTTTGGAGAGTGTTTTCTCTCATTGCAGGTTTCTGTCATTGCAAGAAAGTTTCTTTTCAGAAAGTGATTTTGCACTAGTGTTTAGATTTGAGGGTGTACCTTAAATTTTAAACAAAAACTTTCCTCTGTCTTTAGGTGTTTTTGCACTGCTGCAGGCCTATGCATTTTTGCAGTATCTGAGAGACAGATTAACAAAGCAAGAATTTCAGACATTGTTCTTCTTGGGTGTCTCATTAGCTGCTGGTATTGTATTCCTGAGTGTCATCTATTTGACATACACAGGTAAATAAAACAGGTAAAAGCCTCACCCAACCTACAGCAAACCAACCGAAAAACACTGTGTGACATCATTCCAATACTTTGGGTTTACCAACAATCCACATAATGATGTAAGAAGTCAGAGTAGGGGAGGAACTATAGCCAAAGTGTATTGTAAAAATACCTATAGCTATTCTGAATAGCATTGATTGTCAGAGACAGTTTGCTTACTGTGTACTTGAGTCTGATATCTGTAGGACTACAGTTGATCTGTAAAATCTACTTTAATTTCTGTGGTTCAGCCTCCAGTCTTTAAGCCAGTTCTACCCAGTCTCACAAGAGCAAGCTTGCCTTTGCTTGGTTGCCATTCCCAAGTGTCTCACTGCTCTCTCCTGATTCTGTGATACGCTTCCTTGGTGATCAACACCATGCTTCCTTCCCCTGATGGGGAAAAATAAAAAAGCAATCTTATTTTCCTAGCTATCTGTTACCCTTGCCAAAACTGAGTTCTCTTAAATTGAATTATCTTAAAATTACACCCAAATACTGTTCAGTTTTCTGAGTTTTATTTAGGAAAAAAAACATTCTTGAGACATACTTGTTTTTTATTTTAACTGACTTCTTCCTTATATTTATTTTTACCAGTGTTCCTGGTCTAAATTTTTTTGTGTTGGTTGTTTTAACATTTTGGACTGTTTAGTAGCAGTTTCATTTTTGTTGGTTGTGATACCATTATTCCAGAAGAGTACTTAGCAGGTCCTATCTGTTTGCACGTCAATCAAAGCCTGATGGTTTATGATTTGCTTTTCAGTACATATGAGCAAGTCCTACTGTACTTAGTAAAGCTTTCAGACTGGCATAGCAAAACAAAATTTGGCTTCTAATCTCAGTGTGCAGCAGTGTGTTGCAGTTCTTAGGAAGTGTTGATTTCAGCTTCTGAAATTCACTGATCAGTATCACTGCTTCACCAGATGGAACAAATCTTGTTACCTCAGCTTCTGGTATGTGTGTGATTTGGGATCACAGCACTCTAATCCCTCTCTATTTTCTTACTAGAGAAGGGTGCCCACCTCTGGACCCTGTATCCCAGGTGCAACACCTTGAATAAGGGTTTGAGGTTCTGATCAAAGTCCTGCCTGCCATGGGGCATGTCAGACATTGTTTTCAATTTAGAATATTTCACTGTTTGTCCTCTGGGATGTTTTTACTTTTTACTAGCCACAAGCTGGACTCTCCTGCTCCACTGAGTGTACTGCTCTCAGATTGTCAGGACAGCCAGTATTCAACCTATCAAATGGTCCACCTGAACAGCCCATGCTTCTTCAACAGCTTATAATTGAGAAATGGGGGAAATGGCTCAAAAAGCATTTAATACTGTATTTCAGGAGGCTATGCTCCATGATCTTTTCAGGGACTCAGGTTACTGGCCTGCAGTTTCCTGCCTATCCTAGAGGTGTAGCATTTGGCATTTTCCAGGCAACAGGGGCCTCCCTCATGACCCTGGTAAAGATGGTTGGTAGCTGTTGTATTGGCAAACTCTTTCAGTCCTCTCAGATGAATGCTGTTTAATCTCATGGTTTGGATACCTCCAGAGAAGACCGCAACTGGTAGTTGCCCATCAGCTGGCAGCTCCTTCTTGTGCATGCTGTGGTTTGGGAGCAAGCTTCACTCCCCGAAGACTGAAGGGAAAAGTAATGCCTTGCTGTGAACATAAACCACAGTATTTAAATGTCTAAACTAGATACTAAACTAAAACCTTCAGTGAGATTATACTGATTTTAAATACCAGATAGGAGGAAGACTTGCTGTGGCATGCACAAAGGCTTGCATAATCAACAAAAGGTTTTAACTTTTTTTATTTCCACTTGTGTGTATGTCTTCAGAGGGAGCTGAAACAGCTGCAAGGGAAGTGGAAGTAAAATTTAAGATTAATCTTGTTTATAACTTTTCATAGTAATTTTTATCTTCCTCCTGATAACAATACTGTTTATTTTCATCTTACTATACTCAAGTATCTAGGAGCTTTGTTCTTTTAAATAAATACGTAAACCTTACCAGCACACCTGGTAGTGGCTTTTTGTTTCATGTTGCATGTATATCCACTAGTAGAAGAACAATAGGAAACCAATGATTCATTGAGTATTGGTGTTTTGGCTATAGATCCTTCCCAGTTTCCTGCTCAGGCATTTCAGAAAAATCAAATACTTTCTCACTGATTATATTTTCTTATACTGCCTTACATAGTATAGGTTGCTGTCTGTCATACTTCTTGAGAAGCATTTTATTTATTATTGCATTCCATTTTGAGATGTGCTTGTCTTCATACTCAACACTTAGAATTAAGAGTGTTCTTCTAAAACTACCTTCGTGGTTGGTAGACTTTATAGCCTGCCTAATGCAGTAGGTCTGGTTCACATATATTACAAGGTCAGTGAAATTTCTTTGGGGTTGTGCTATAATTTGAGGGAATAGTAAAATTACTGCATTTAAGTACCTAGGCAGCAAGAGGGTTTCTTTCCGCTTCTCTTTTTCAGGTTATATTGCTCCCTGGAGTGGCAGATTTTATTCATTGTGGGACACTGGGTAAGTAAGGATAAAGGATATAAGGATTTAGATATGAATAGCATTCTACTGAAAATTAATAGTATTTTGCTTTCCTCATCCTCAAACTGATTTTGTATTTTAGTCAAGGAGAATATAGTGGTTTTTAATGAGTTATCTAAAGGGTATTTGTAGTAACCGTTTCATGATCTTTGCTACTACTTCACTAATTTGTCTGTTAGGGTTCTTGCTTCTTTGGAAGTCTTTGAATATATACTGTATGTTTTTCTATATGGAATTGTAGTGCTTCTCAGCATAAAATAACCAGAAGCTTTACCAACACTTGAGGACACATTTAAAACCTATTAGGAGCCTTAAACTGAAACTATTTTCATTGCACAAAATCACAATGATGTTGCACGTATCTTTCATGTTGCCTGTTTATTCTGTTCACACATATGGTTTGTGTATACAGATGTCTACTCTGACCAGTTCTGGTTTATTTATGTGTGGTTTCATAGGTAAAAACCAATGTTAGATAATCTTTTGGTTTAGCTAACCTTTAACAGTCCAGTGTTGGATTCTTTAGCCAGCCAGGCAATAAAACTGAGTAAAACTGAAGATATTTTTCTCAGATAAATATACTCAAGGTGAAATTCAATGGGTAGGCTTAAAAAAAAAAAATAACATTAAAAGCAGGGATACAAACTTCTGCAGTTCTGATTTTTTTTCAAAGAAAGGTCCAGCTCATGCAGGATTCTGTTCCAAGTCTGTCATACATTGCAGTAGAATAGGTACCAGTAAAGAAGCATCTCTGTATATAAAAATATTAAACTTTTGAGGGCTTGTCTACATTAGAAAAACAGATTGTGTTAAAACTTACAGTGCAGTTTTGAATGAGAACTAGATCGCAGTGAAGACAAGGATATATGTTCAATACCTCACCATTCCATCATGTAGCACCTCAGAATAGGTCTATATGTATGTTTGTCTTTAATACAGAACACAGTTTTGTCCTCGTCTGCACTGAGTGTTTGATGTGTTTTTTAGCCGATACATATTTGCAAGTGTAGACAAGGCTGGTCTGGTATTAAATACTGAACCTTCTGTACTAATAATATGAAGGTATTCTGTGTAGAGGAGAACTTTTGAAATACAGTAACGAAAATCTTGGATCCTTACTGGCATGGATGATTATCTCTTCAAAATGTCATGCTGCAGCCTCCCTCCCTGTCCGTTATCATTTTGGTGGATTTGACTTCATATTTAGCTGTAATAAAACGTCCGTAATTTTCACTGTCTTATGTAGTATGGAAATAATCCTTTACATTGGTGTCTAAATAACCCGATATGCCAAATGCTTCCTAAATAGAGTAAGACCTGGGGAAGTTTTATCAGATTTCCGCTGCATAGAGCACTTGCCGGTTTAACTTGAAATGCTTCCTTTGCAATGAGTTTGAGAATTCCTAATGTTTACAAGTTTTAATAATTTTATCTTTTTCAAAATAATTTGAACTGAATTTTTTTTAAAAAAGGTATGCGAAAATTCACATCCCGATCATTGCCTCTGTGTCTGAGCATCAGCCTACAACATGGGTTTCCTTCTTTTTTGATCTGCATATTCTCGTGTGTACTTTCCCAGCAGGGCTGTGGTTCTGTATCAAAAACATCAATGACGAAAGAGTCTTTGGTAAGAGAAAATGTTTTACAAATCGTTTTGAAAACCCCTTGCCTTCAGCTTGATTCTGTGTTGTGTTTGTTTGCGCAAAGCTGGTACAGGGCTTGTTCTAAGTGATGTGCTTAAAGATGATGATTGTAAGTTATCTGCACCCAGTAGTATTTAAAACCATTTCTAAAACTGCTGAAATGGGTGAAAGGGTGGTGAAGTGTCATCCCAAGAGCTGGGATCAAGGTATTTGTTGTTATGGTTCTGTTCTACAGCTGGAGCTGCATGCTCTTCCACATGCTGTTCTTCAGAATGCGCATCTGGCTACAGTGCCACAGCACAGTTTGGCCAGATGAAGAGCTCAGTGCAAAGGGAAGGTCCCTATCCTGCACAGGCTGCAAGGCAGCCAACCCTTCCATGGGTGTCTGGCACTCGTCCTTGTACAGATGATAGTTCCAAATGCCTTTTCTTTCCAGACGTTTTGCTATCTTGAAGAATGGAATCACTTGCTGTGGAACAAGTGCTAGATAGGACACAAGTCTAAGCAGAGGTGTGGGGTCTCCCTGTGTCACTGACAGCAAATGGCTTGTTCTCACAAAGCTGTACTGCGAAAGCAGACTTTTAAGATTATGAAAGAGGGTTGTAGGGATGTGATTTGGAGTTGTAGCCCGTTTGGAGGAGTGAAGAACACACGGGCCTTGGGCTTTTACAGGTGCAGGAGGCTCCAGACTAATATAGCTGCCTCTTAAGATTACCTAAGAGGTATGCGGGCAGTGGGAATGTTTACAGAGCTAAATCCAGTGTCTGGAGCATTCTGCACTCTTTGGCTTACAATTTGTCCTTGTCAAGACTAGTGCTGAGTGACTCACTGCCAGCCTCTTACTGCTGCATCATCCATTTAAGTCAGCATAAAGAGATCTATGAATGAGAATGGAGAGCCATACTACTTCACTATAAAGTAAACAATATTTATATAATGTAATCTGGTAAAGCAGTGTCCTTTGGTTTCCATGGCAAGTCTTTCACAAAAGTGTATCATTAAACTGTAGCAGACAAGGAATAACCACTTCTACTTGAATGATAGATGTACCTGACCAGTGTATACAGGTTTGCTTGTTTGGGGTTGGTTGGTTGGTTGGTTTTTTTCCTTCTAAGAAAAGTGTTCTGAATATTCTCTATTATTCTGAAAATCTTATTTGGGGGATAAAGGGGAGCCACAGAGCACAGATAACATCATTCAAGAAAACTTCCTTCAGAATAGGGCTCACAATATTATATTCTTTGTCTGTATGGAATTATAATGTAGACAAGCCCCCAATTTGTCCACCAATATCTCTAACTTAAATTAGAATTTGGTATTTACAAGAAATTGTGACACTTCCGTTTGTTTTTTGAGTTCCAATAACTTGTTTGGTCCAGAGCCGTTTGACATTTTTAATCAAATGAAGCAACCTGTTATTCCAATAGTAATTTTGGTGTGTGCTATTAAATTTCACTAATAATGCATCTTCTGACACATTGTTAATGAATATGAAAATGGGGTTGTGTGTTATTAACAGTTCTCAAGATGAACTTCAAGAAGGATTTGAGGTTTAAAAGGGATAAACGTTAATTAAACTCTATCTGTAAATGAAAAAAGCCATGAAGTGCGGGATGCGTACTCAAGTCTGTACACGCAGATGCTCAGCCCACTCCAGAAGTAGTTTTATGGAGAGCATGTGCGTGTGCATTGAGAGTGTTATTTTCTAAATGTCATCAGTAGATGTGTTTCTTCACAGTTGCTCTGTATGCAATCAGCGCTGTTTACTTTGCTGGTGTGATGGTTCGGCTGATGCTCACTTTGACTCCAGTGGTCTGTATGCTGTCTGCAATTGCTTTTTCCAATGTCTTTGAGCGATATTTGGGTGATGATATGAAGAGGGAAAACCCACCAATAGAGGACAGCAGTGATGAGGATGACAAAAGGAATCCTGGCAACTTGTATGATAAGGTGAGTGGATGCAACAAACGTTAGAAGTCAGAAAACAGCTTGTTTTTTACGACTTCTGCTCCCTCCCCCCATCTTTGGTCAGAATATTCTAGATGCCACTAAAGGTTCGAATCAGAAGCATGCAGAGCAAGTACTGATGTTATGAAATAAGGTGTAACTGATGTCCTGAAAAAACATCCGTGTCAGTGTAGAAGTGGTTCCTCACAGCTTGATCAGTGATGAGCCTAAAGGCATTGTAGAGGATTGACCCAGCTTTCTATAGAAGCAGTGACAGTTGCTCGCTCTCCTTAACTAGCTATAGAAGTTGTTTGTCACTGAATGTTTCTCTCTTGTATCTCCTCTTAAGACATGGTGAAGTGGAAGAATGCTGTATTTTATGAAAAAGTGTTTCTATTCATAAACTTGCATACTCTTTTCATCAGGAAGAAACTGCTGTTAGCTACTGACTATTTTACCTCTTAGGCTTTGTTATACTGACTGTGACCATGCATGAGCATTGCGTTTCTCCTTTTTCCTCACAATACATACCTGTGCATTTCTTACCCTGCCCTATAAAAGGGCATCAGCATACAGCCAAACCAAGGAAGTCATGTATTGGCCTTCACATAATAGAGCTTTTTTCTTCTGAAAGAGGCTTTCAAGGAATTATCCATTCTACAAGTTGCTAGGTTTCTAGTATCCTGTACCATTTATAAGGTGCACGTGGTGAAGAAAAAGGCATGGGTTCCCTTGTTAGGGGTGATGCCAGTTACCATAACAGATATATTTGTGTTTGTTTAGGCAGGCAAAGTGAGAAAACATGTATCTGAACAGGAAAAAACAGAAGAAGGACTGGGTCCCAATATCAAAAACATTGTTACTATGCTGATGCTGATGTTGTTGATGATGTTTGCTGTTCATTGTACCTGGGTAACTAGCAATGCATACTCCAGCCCCAGTGTTGTTCTCGCTTCCTATAACCATGATGGGTAAGTAAGGTCTACAGGTCTGCAAATAATTCTACTTCCTTTGCATTAGCAATTTGCTGTTCCTTCTTCCTATTATAGCATGGCAGAATTGTCACCTGAATAAAAAACTGTTCATTATAGAAAAGATGCATCTTGTGGAATATTTAATGTAAACCACAGAATCGTAGAACAGTTAGTGCTGGAAAGGACCTTACTACATAAAGATAATCCTATCCAAAGCCAGTAAAGATGATGGCTAAAAAAAGCTGGAGTCAACTGGGAAAATGTTTTTATGGCCATAAATGCATGTAGTCACATCTTCAAAAGTAGTTTAGCTCTAGCTGCTCAGCTGTCGGTGGGTTCAAGCTTACGGCCGCTGGTGACTTAATTGCTGAAAGGGAGCCAAACGCTTGAAAACCTTATTTGTGAGCCCATATTTGTCATGGTGCAGTTATTTTGTTGCTAGTATTTGTACTGATGTGAATAAAGTTAACTGTTTTCCAGCACTCGGAATATCCTAGATGACTTCAGAGAAGCGTACTACTGGCTGAGACAAAACACAGACGAGCACGCCAGAGTGATGTCATGGTGGGACTATGGCTATCAGATAGCAGGAATGGCTAACCGGACAACCTTGGTTGATAACAACACTTGGAACAACAGCCACATAGCCCTGGTAAGGGTGGCAGTTTTCTATGGAATGGAAACACAAAATGTTTAAATTGCAGTCAAGTATGAAATTGTAAATGTTTCTTGATAGATAGTATTACATTAAGGAAAAATTCCATAGAGTGGGAAACACAGAGGTGGAAGGAACTCTATCTCTTTTGTATTTACTAGAACTCAAGTATAAATTGTTCTGGGGCTGGAAGGGATTGATTTTGCTTTTGGAGTTTCCATTTTGTTTACTTGTAAAGTTTTCAAAACTTCCACTTTGGTTTCTCTTCTTTCTTTGTGGGAGGACAGACAAAAGCTAATGTAACCTTTCCCCTTGTGATTAGTGCTGCAACAGCTTACTTGTACCACTACTTTACTGACACTATTCGAATAGGGATCATTTCAGTTTAATAAGGTCTTTGCTGGTTGCATTGTGGAAAGCTGGCCACATGAAATTGCAGATTTTCAGGCATGTTGGAAGTGTTGCAGATTTGATGCAGTTCTGTCTGCTCAAATTTGCAGTTAGACACAACATCGAATTGCTTTCTCTTCTGAACAGTAAGTTGAAGCTTTGTGCATGTGCTTGAGAGCAGGGTATGAGCACTGCCTGTGCTTACAGGGGCACCGCTGTGGGCAACTTAAACTTTTTTCAGAAACAAAAGAATGCTCTATTACTGTAGTTAGGCTGCAGTCTTTCTAGGTGATACGTCACTGTGACGTTGGTCATCAGTGGCTGTTTCTGCTCAGTAGATTAATGTGCTGTGTGGGAAGAATGGTGGAAGGGCTTGAGGAATGGAGTAGGGTGGTTTGTTTTGTGTCAGCAGCTAGTACAACAGTTAGACCAACTTGGTCTGCAGAAAAGCAGCATTCCAAGTCAATAAATTAATCAGTCTGTGCTTTGGAGAATACAAAGTCCTGGAAAAATGTGTTGTTGGAAGGGGGGGATCACATTTACATGCTTCTGTAGGGGCAGAGAATTCACATCAGCTGAAAGCAAGCTTGGTAAATCACACTGTTGGTGCTCATATTGGTCAACAGGCCTTCCCCTGTACTCTCAGGCACCTTTTTCTTATTTTGGTTGTCGACCTGACAGCATTAAGGATGTTTCGATGGAGATCCAGCTCTGATAGTTGTACGTGCTTCTCTTTTCTACACATGGGAGAATTGCACATACTATATTTAAACCCACAATCTGTGGGTGTCCCTGCAGGACAAGGTGCGTTGTGTGAACAGAGAAACTGTGGGAATCATCTGTATTGCTTAGGTGCATTAACCATACACACTGCAGCAATTAGCAGCAATGGGCTTTAATAAAGAATTCTCTCCAGCTGGCACTGTCAGGTTCCATTTCAGAATGAATGCTCCATAAAGGGGGGCCCAAGCAACAAACGTGTTGTGGTGAATACCCGAGCTTTTATGCTTTAAACGAGGTGTGCTTCACAGACGTGTCCAGATGAGTTCCTCCTGCACAGAAGCAGAAATCTGCCAAATGACTTCACATTGGTTAGGATAATGGCCAACATCCTGAGGTTCTCACTCTTTTTGACAGATTGCAGCCTAAATTTAGTGTTTCCTAATTACACTTGTAACTGAATGTTACCAATTTGGATGGAATATTATTTATATTGTAGTTACTGCCTTTTACTACGGCAATTTGGATGGAATATTATTTATATTGTAGTTACTTCCTTTTACTACGGCAGTACATTATGACACCTGAAGTACAAGAGCTTCAGTAGCAAACAGAACTACTGAACTTGAAGCCAGCTGCCACTGATCTAAGTGAACTTTTAAGTGTGGCAAGTGACCAGTGTGGAAGAGATTCTGGATACAGCTTTGGAAAGCGTTTCAAGGCTAAAGCTGTATTATGCTTTTAACTTAAGGATGTCTCTGTTCTGACATTTTCTCTGTGTAAAATTTACCTTGAATTCAATGCTACCATGTACCGTGCTGCATGGCTGAGCTGTTAGTGAAGGACAGAGCTCAGGAAAAACTAGACAAAACAAGAAGGTGCTAACATTTCCCATTGGGCTGTGTTTACAGCTTTGAGAATAATTTTTAATCAGGTATTTTCTGCAACATTTCAGTTTGTGGCAATACAGCCATGGCTTGAAAAACCTGGCCACAAAAGGAAAACCCTTACTGGTACGCTTCCTGCTCAAAACACTCAACAGGCAGCGCTCCTCTTGCAGAGGAGAAAATACTTTCAGTTCAGGTTGGGCGTTTGAGTTTCTAACTATTCACACTGAGTTTTCTTTCCCTAGAATGGAAATGTTGGCAAATAACGTATCCTTGGGCTGTGGTCTGTCAGGTACTGACCTGTGGATCTGTTTGATAGGCAGCTGTGCAGGTATTTAAGACGTTTTTGCTGTGGTACAGGTGGGAAAGGCAATGTCATCCAATGAGTCAGCAGCATATGAGATCATGAGGAGCCTGGATGTGGATTATGTTTTGATTATTTTTGGTGGTGTCATTGGCTACTCTGGCGATGATATTAACAAGTTCTTGTGGATGGTGAGAATCGCAGAGGGGGAACATCCCAAAGACATTCGGGTAAGTGGAGGGCAATCTCTACTACTTACTGCCGTTTTGTTTGACAAACTGCGCCATGGGTTGTTGCCCTAGAGCAGGAGTGCAGAGGCCTGGAGCCCAGTTTCTTTCAATATTTGTGCTTTTGAAAGGTCAGTAACTTCAAAAGCTTTTCACTTGGTGGTTTTTTTCTTGCACGTTACTAAAAAGTACAGGGTATCTTGTAATTCTTGTGTGTGTGTGTCTCATTGCACCATCATACCTTAACAAAGCAGGAGTGTTCAGACTGTTACATAGCTGGCGTTACAAATGTCTTCAGGCTTTGTAATAGTTGACAAAATGTTAATGCTGGCTTACATGGAGTTTAAATTATTCAGACATCTGGAAGATGCGGAAGTCTGCGGTAATATTTTCTTAAGCCTAACAAAACCTTCTAGATATTGAGCACAGGCGTAAGGGAGCAAGTGGCCTGTGTGCATGGCTTCATCTTGTACTGAGGATAAAAACGGCAGGATTTTTGTGTTTACACACAGTGCACATACATTGCAGACCTCTCCTATATTACCAATACAGTGCTTTTCACCTTTCTGAAGAATAATTGTGATGGATCAGTTTTCCAGTAATTGCTTACTGTGTAGTATTGTTATGCTGGTACCCATTTTGTCATGGATTTAGGAAGATTGGTCCATTGGGGTCTGGGTTTACAAGCAGGTAGTTTGTAACTGTTTTACTTTTAATGACCACCATCATTTTCTGTTTTAAGACCTAGCTTAAATCAGCTTTAAAACTGTAAAAGTCAGTTTAAATTCTTTATGAAGGGGGTTTTTTTGTCTTTTTTTTCTTTTTTTCAGAGAAGAGAATGAAGAATGACTTTAATAGGAGTTCAGTTTATATTGACTCTTTGTATTTTCTTCTCCTTTTAAAGGAAAGCGATTACTTTACCCCTCAGGGAGAATTCCGGGTAGACAAGGCAGGTTCTCCAACCTTGCTGAACTGCCTCATGTATAAAATGTCCTATTACAGATTTGGAGAGATGCAGGTCAGTGCTACAACTTCGATTGGATCTTAATTGAAATGTGAGAAAAGAAATGTTATTTTGATGTATTTTCAGTCTTCTACATTGAGTGTTGCTTGTACTAGCAGAATCAGAGGCAAGAGTCAGCTCTTCAAATTAAAACACATCTAGGCACGGTCTACTGTGTATAACTTAAAGAAAAAAGCATTTCTGCTCTTAACTTGCACTTGTACTTGACTTTTGCTGTCCTTGACACTGCCCCATATGAGCATCTTAATTCTGCTATGCAGTGTGCTTGCTAAAGCATTAAGTAACTTACATTTTAGAGAGCTTTAGATTTGGGGTTTTGTAATAGTAGCACAGAAGTAGAACTGCTAATTGACTATTTAATACCTGTCAGAAACTACTGACAAGTAGTTTCTCTACACACATTTCTATACAAGTCACATCCGTGTATTAAACAACACTACACTTCCTTAACATCAGTGTATTAAACAACACTACACTTCCTTACTTAACATCAGTGTATTAAGCAACACTACACTTCCTTACTTAACATAAGGGTTAATTATTTCTCAGAGTTTTCATTCCCCTTTGGGATCATCAAGCACATGTATGTAGCTGAGTCCACCATGTTTGCTGTTTCATGTTTGCTTTTTTCCCCAGTGCCTTTCATTCTGATGTGTTAGCACGAGAATCCTTTATTCAGCTAAAACCGAGGCCAATGGATCCGATTTGTAACATGGGGTGGAGAGTTGGGGAGTGTGTCAGATCTAACTCACAAATATGAACTATTTCTACCTTGCATAGAAAACCATTCAAGTACACATAAATGCACTGTTGAAGAGAGAGGAAAAAGGAGCAGCTACACTAAAAAAGGCACTACAGGCTGCTGCATCTCAGACTTCCACCGAGTAGTGCCAGATCTGAATGCAAACATGATATTTCTGTTGAGACATTAAGGACGTGTGTAGGAGTGAGAAAGAATTTGTCTCTTTCTCAGCTGTGAAAAGGAACTGACAGGGTTTTTTCTGTATAGTAACAATCGGTGCAAGAGAAGGTGTTCTTTGACTAGACCAGCTGAAAGCACTCCCTTGTGGTATGACGTACCACGGTTTGCAGGGATGGGTGGTTTGGGGTTTGTCTCGTTTGAGCTAATATGCAACTTTAATTTTTATAGCTGGATTTTCGGACACCCCCAGGATTCGATCGTACACGAAATGCTGAGATAGGCAACAAAGACATTAAATTTAAACATCTGGAGGAAGCCTTTACCTCAGAGCACTGGCTTGTTAGAATATACAAGGTGAAACAACTAGACAACAGAGAGACATTGGATCATAAACCTAGAGTAACCAACATTGTACCGAAACAGAAGTATTTGTCAAAGAAGGTGGGTTCCTAGTGAAGTAACTGAAAGGGGCCAGGAGGCAGCAGTTTCACGGTGAATCACATAGCTGGTGAATTATGTATTTCCACTAGCCAGAATGTTACGGATGCTGTTCATGTTAGTGTCCAATATCAGACCTGCCTGCTGGTAATAATTGTTAATTTACTGTCTGCTAAACTTAAAAGCATGTGAAGACACAAGGCTAGATTTTTTTTAGGCAGAATGCTAACTGGAAGTAGAGTGTCACTGGCTGTTACAACTCTTAAGTCCTCATGTAACTGGAAGTATAATCTCTGAAGTACATCAGTTCCTGTTTCAGTAACTATATGGCTCACTAAGTAAATAATGTGGAAGTTGCTTTCTGACTTTGTTTGAAAGTAGTGATGCCTAGAAGTTTAAAAATGGCAATTTTGTATGAAATAAATTAAATATGAAACTTTTGTTGATGGAATTTTAGTGTCTGGCTGCTTCCTGTTTGAAGTCATCTTCATGGTGTTTTAAAACGGTGCCAGCTGTGGTGTGCTACCTCAGCCTGTTAAGAAAGGGGAGCTGGGGAGACTCCTAGGAGCCCAGCCCTCTCCTCCACAACATCTCTATATGCTCAAATACAAGTTGCAAAAGAATTCCCGAATCTTGTCAGAAACAGACGGAGTGAGTGCAGGCTGTGAACTCACACTGTTCCAGACATACGAGAATGTTAGAAGGCAAAGGGTGCTTGGTTTCGTAATTCAGTGGAAGGTCGTGCAGTAAGGTGTTTGGGAGTTGCCTCTGAACCTAGGCTTGCCTTGAAATGAAATTACAAGCTTTACTGTGCCTGTCACACGCCTACCATGTAAATTTTGATCTTAAGTGACAAGCAAGGCTATATTTACTCATGACAGACACATTGACCCCACTTAAGCTACGGATATGTTGGTTCTCTGTCTAAAGCCAGGATAAAAGCTGGTGCAAATTCTGATCTGTCACCAACTCTTGCAATGCAAACTGGCTCTATTTCCCACTAAGAGATCTGAGAACCACCAAAGAACAGGGGGTGTATGTCTAAACTGGGACTTACATGAGTTGAGGACTCTGTAATAGCCACATGTTTTCAGCAATTGCTTCTTTACTGGAAATTCAGTACTGGAGATCTATCTCTCTTCCATGTTAGGAATAACATTGTTCAAGCTCAGAGATAACTCTCATGCAATATTCAGACATGTTGTATCTGTCTCACTTTATAATAATAGTGCTGCTGTTGTTATTAAAAGTGTTAATAAATTGACATAATAGAGCCTACTGGTAAGCACAGCCAAGTGCAGCAAGTGTGGGAGCTGCCTACCTATCTAATGTGCACGAGGCATGTTGAATGTACAACTCCCCCTGGCACAAACTAACTCTATTGATAGAACTTTGAAGCGTTACCTAACACTGACATTAATGCTTCCCCCCAAATTTACTACCTTAATAAAATACCTAAAATATGCTGATAAAGACACATGAAAGCGCTAGGTAGCCTACAGACCAATGGCAGAGGATTAGACACTAAAATATGGTTATTCAGTTTTCTTACTTTTGAAAAATGCTGCTTTGAGTAAATATTTCTGCCTGTCATTGTGCTAACTGCTGAGAGAATCAAATACTGCAAAAGATGCAAGAAGGGTTTTCCAGACACAACTAATATCGTGCTTTTGGGGCATACTAGAGCTTTATCGCCTTAGCTAATCATTAATTCTGCCTCAGCACAAGCTTTGAAAGCATTTCTACAGAGCTGGCAGACAGGACTTGCAAAACCGGCATGAATTAACAATCCCCACTTTAAAAGTAACAACTGGATAATACACCCAATTGAGGGTTTACCACCAAAGCTCTTTAAAATGAGTCTAAAGATCAGGCACTGAAATGCACAGCATTAAACCGCGGTCAAGACTAAATCGTTAACTAATACGTTTTATTCTGTTTTCTTTTTAGACCTCCAAAAGGAAGCGTGGCTACATTAAGAATAAACTAATTTTAAAGAAAGGCAAGAGACCCAACAGGAAGACAGTTTAAATACACTGTTTTGATTGCTAATACGAAGCAGTTGTCCTTGAGATAACCAGTCTTTGCCTTTAGCTCGAGTCATGTTTCACAGCAACATGAGGGTACAGAACCATCATTGGTCCAGATTATTGTACAAAATTTTCAGGCAATGTCTGATTAAAAATATTGGCTTATTGAGAACAGCTGTTTTAGATTTGTAATGTGGAGCAGGACAGAGCTGCTATCCAAGGCTAGCAGCAGGTTTTTTATTGGTACACATTACCCTTCAAATCTGTTGAGAATTTGGACTGACTTTACCAAAGAACCCTGTAATTTGGTCCTTGGCACATGCATACTTGTCAATCTTTTTTGGAAAACACTGTTCAGCTGAATAGCAGCAGTACATGAACTGGAATGGTGAAATCTAAACATTACTTGTTTTCAACAATTGAGAGGAAGCAGAGCTCTCTAAAACCAGACTTTCAAAACGAGTTTCTCCGATGATTACTTTTCAACTGGTTTCTTTCAATATCCTTTTACTGTTGCTGCAGGTTTGAGCTGGAGCGTGAGCAGCAAAGCTGCAGTTTTCACCAGAGCTGACAATTGGATGCTAGTTTCGATTGGGCAGGCTGCTTTTGTTTAACGTGGGATCGCAGTATTGCTGCCTTACGCCATCACTTCTTAAGGTAGACAAGGCAAATCTTGCACACTGTAGCTACAAGGGCTAAATCTGTATCCTCCCGAGAAACCTGAAACGACAGCAATGAATGCGATAGCAACACACAGCTCACTGAGCACCACGTCACGGCTGGTGCTTCACAACACAGATTAAACCTGGTTTAGGTGAATGTTTACATGGGTAAAATAAGCATCGTCTGTGTAATGGGGAAGGGAAAAGAAAGGCTGACAGGTATACACCCCCTTTCTGCGGCTGTCGGAGGGAGTGGATCTGCAGACCTCTTCCCCCTCGTTGCCTCAAGTTTTTCTGGAGATGTGTTTGCATTTTTATTTAGAGTGCTTAAATCAATTGAAGAAATTCCTGCTATAGTGCTATTTGCTTTGTCTGTCTTTTATACTGTATCTTTTTGGTTGGGGGTTTTGGTTTGGTTTGGTTTTTTTTAAGTGGTGAAAACTGTCAGATGAAATGCACTAAATCGAAATGGAGACTGAACATGTTCACTTTCCAGCTACAGGAAAACTTGATAGAGACTTGAAATTCTTCTTGAATTGCAATGAAAGGGTTTTTGCTGTTTGTTTTCCTGGCACAGGTTGTAACTTTTTATAGAAACAAACCTGGCATCAGTCACTCGATGAAAAATGCAGACTAGGATGTACCTTTCATGAAGAAAATACGAATTTCCAGTGTTCTGTGAGAATGTTACTGCTGCCTTCTTTCCTGAGGTGTATTTTCTTGATTTATGAACTCACTTTTGACCCCAGTGGTTCATACAGACCAATTCTACAGCTGCAGCATTTTCACAAAGGTAATTAAATCTGGATTTCTGGCCCCTGGCGTTTGGAGACTTCATTTTATTTTGTTGCTTTAAAGCTCAGTGCAGACCAGTTGTTGACTATAGGGGAAAATAAAGTTAATTCAAGTTTTGTGTTAAGGCTGTTGTGTCAGTTTTGTTGATTAACTTGGTAACATGTTGCTTATAGTCCTAGTTATGTATTCAGCTGTGCAAGTTCCAGAATGCAAACCTGCTGGCCTCATGAAGGTGCTGTACTGCAGCCACAGCAGCTACTTAATGTCCTTCCAGCTTAAATCTATTAAGCCACAGGCAGGGCCTCTGCTGTTCAGTGTCTGTACTCCTGTGAAGAGCAGCAACCATCTCTCCCAGACACATGGTGTTGCAGTGACTCCTTCCAGCCAGGAGCAGCTCAAGCTGTCTCAGTTGCTTACCCACATGAAGAAGAAAAGGGAGAGGTGATGATGGGGTGCACTGTTTGTCATATCTTGCCTTTTCCACACAGATCTGCATCCTGCCCCCTCACCACTGGTAAAAAATTAAGTGATGTAACATGTGGAAGAACAGCTGAAATGCAACAGAACAGATGCTGCTGGTCAGTCTCTGGTTTGGCAGGAACTCAGCCTTGCTTAGAAAAGGAAGAAAGAGGTTGCCCTCCCTCCATTTATAAAGATGTAAAGGTATCTTTACAGTTGGGTCAAACTGGTTTCCATCTTCAGTTCTCTTTAATAGAGCAGAACTGAGTGAATCCTGTCAACTTTTATAGTGTTTTTAAAGCTACATGGAAGAAAAATAAGCTTAACTTAAACTAGAGGAATCTGAGCTAGCCTGGGCTTACTGAACTTTAACTTGACTTCAGGTGACTTCTACCTCTTCTCTCCAAGAACTGGACCACACTTTTTTGCAGCCAAGGAAAGCTAGCGTCTTGCATGATTGCAAACATATGGCCTGTACCAGTTCATTTCCTTAAGTACAGCCATCCTTTCTTTGTTCTTCTGGGCTGAATTCTGAAGATCTTGAGGCATAACTGCCACAGAACAGTAAAATTCAAAGTAAATAAAAATGCTTAAGCCAGGCTCTGGTCTCCAGTTGCCAAGGGACTAAAACTGCAAGTGTCCAGAAGCCAGGACTGCATCAGGTCTGTATCACTTAATCATTACTGTGGAAATCCATGAGGGCAGAAGCCACTATTGATAATCCCAGGAGAACCTGATTTGTGGAAGTAATTCCATAATGGAGGGGGAGAAAAGTCATTAATTAAATATCATGACAGAGTCTTGGACAAACAGCTGAGTGCTTGATTCAGGTTTCTACACACGTCAGTCCTACTGTGAGTAAAAACTGAAAACAAGTCATATTTGGCCATGACTAAAACCTAATTTAGCCTAAAACATAACCTGTGCCAAGACGTGGCCTTGAAGCAAACGCAACAAAAGGCAAGGAACATGAGGGGGTTGTGTTCCCTGTCCTGTTTTTCAGCCCGTGATTCGCATTGAAACAAAGCGTCCTGGCACAATCGTTTCCAACACTGTGGATGAATGTTTAAAATAAACCAGAACTGCATTAGCTAGCACTTGGAAATTGTTGACCAGGATCCATGAAGCCTCTAAGCACATTTTTCCTCCCTGTGCAAGTGTCCAGTGCTGCAAACGTTCAGGGTTGCATTTTAAGCAGTATCTAACCAAGAATCTCTGTGCAGGACAAAGATTAAATGAAATAAGATTTTCAGAAACAAGGGAATACCTTCACTTCTTTTTTGTCAAAGCAAGCATCTGTTGCCTAGCTCTCCTAGAGCTGTGATGGTGCCAGCCCTGTTCTCTCTGAGCAGTGCTGTCCAGTATAAACAGGAACTTACCTCTGTGGTGTCCGGTAGCATGAGCAGGGCAGAAAACCCCAACAACAAACCCAGATTTAGCTCAAACATCACTTCTATCAGAGCCACATGAACTGCTCCCGAGGCACCTGTACCAGCTCACTAAGGCTTCAGTGGAAAGAGAAAGGGCATCCCACTACTAAACGAAACAGATCTTTTATTCATGAGCATTGTCATCTTAAAGTCACAAATTCTGAAAGGAAGGCAAATGAGAAGAGACTGCCAGAGCATCTCTGAAATTAGAACGTTAAAAAGTTTCTTTCTGAACATCCCTAACTTGAGAAAGAAGGCGGCTGCATCGGCTTTCCACAGTGTGCACACACAGAGCTGAAGCACATGTGGAGGAGTGTACACTGGCTACTTGGGAAACACTCGCTTGCAAGTCCCGGACAGCT
>NDXB01018682.1:0-59954 GCA_002631895.1 Agapornis roseicollis | reverse complement strand
TGGAACTGGATGATCTTAAGGTCCTTTCCAACCCAAACCATTCTATGATTCTATGGGTCCCATGCACCTCTTCTGTACACGCAGTGCTGCGCCACACCTCCCTCTGTTCAGAAGGTACAAGAATCAGAGTCCTGGAGTGGTTTGGGTTGGAACTTAAAGCCCNCTGTACACGCAGTGCTGCGCCACACCTCCCTCTGTTCAGAAGGTACAAGAATCAGAGTCCTGGAGTGGTTTGGGTTGGAAGGGACCTTAAAGCCCATCCAGCTCCAACCCCTGCCACAGGCAGGGACCCCTTCCACTGGAGCAGCTTGCTCCAAGCCCCTGTGTCCAACCTGGCCTTGAGCACTGCCAGGGATGGGGCAGCCACAGCTTCTCTGGGCACCCTGTGCCAGCGCCTCAGCACCCTCACAGGGAACAGCTTCTGCCTCAGAGCTCAGCTCAGTCTCCCCTCAGGCAGGTTCAAGCCATTTCCCTTGGCCTGTCCCTGCAGGCCCTTGTCCCAAGCCCCTCTCCAGGTTTCCTGCAGCCCCTTTTAGGCACTGGAGCTGCTCTAAGGTCTCCCCCTTTAGGAGCCTTCTCTTCTCCAAGCTGACCCAGCCGAGCTCTCAGCCTGGCTCCAGAGCAGAGCTGCTCCAGTCCTCAAAGCATCATCATGGCTTCCTCTGGAAAACACTGTTTTGATTTTCCCCTTGGTCATTTTATAGGGGCTGAGCAGACAGAGAAGCCCTCCATATTTCACAGAAAAAAGCCTTTGCTGAGCAAAGCCTCGCTGCAGTCAGGCTGCAGAAGGAAAGAGAGACCAAGACAAAGCTGCAATGCTGCTTCCTGCATTGCTCACTTGATCAGCAGCAAAACCTACCCCTGAAACTGCTCTAGTCTATGTGTAAAACCAGCTGCAATCAAAGTTGGCCCCAGGCTCAGCAAGACATTAACATGTCAGAGGATGGAGGCAGAAGGGGCATCTCCACCTGGATGTTCTTAGGTATTACACAGGGAAAGGACATAAGGAAAACAGAGCAGCCACAGGGAGCCTTGCCTGCCAAGATGTAGTTTGGGCTTCTCAGTCAAAACCAGCAAACCCAGAAGTGCTATTCTACTTTCTTCTGACCTTAGAAAAGGCTGAGGACACCTTCATTTTCAACATGAAGGGGAACAGGCGCAGAACTCAGGTGCTTTAGGGCTAACACGCAGTATTTTCTCCAGCCCTCACTGCTGAAACTAGGGAAGGCAAAGCAAACCTGACCCACAGACCTGGGGTTGGACCGTCTAAACTGTGCATAGGTAACTGAAAACTAGATGGAAATGAGAGTAGTTGGGGTTCCAGCCCTGCTGCCAGCATTTAAATACACCTTTACTACAACTCCTGTCCCAGAGGGTATAACACACCAGGGCAAAGCCCATCCTCATCACAGCACCCTGGTTCCTCCATCCTAGGAGTGGAACAAATAGAGTGAATCCTCAGAGACACCTCCGTACCGAAGCCAGAAGGATGGGATCAAACTCCTGATTCTTTCACTTGCATTCATCTTAAACCCATTGGAAAATTGTTTTATTTGTACTCCTATTGAAGTCATATGTGTGTGTGTGTGTAAATTGTATTTACTCCTCTCTATTATTAAACAAGCTCATAGATCCAAGTCTTGGAGGGCACAATTTTAATTAGCCCTTAGCTATGCCTATGTGGAAAGGGATCTCTCAGAAGCTGGCAGGGATAGCTTCTTGGCTCTCTGCACATTGAATAACTGATGCTGGAAACTGCCACATGTTTATTCTCCTCCCTCTCTAACCTCAAGCCATATGGGACACTTTTAGGAGCAAATCTACAGGGGATGTGGGGACACTTCCTTAAGCAGGAGCACCAGGAATAAAGATCTGTCCCCTTTGCCTGTCTTGCTGGAGGTTGGATGCACAGCCATTTGTGAACCTGCCCTGGCTGCCACAGGAGCAAAGAAACCAGCTACCTCTACTGACAAAGCTTTGGCTTTTATCTTAACCCTAGAGCGCCTTCCCAACCTTCACCTCCCCAGCTGCTGTTTTAAGCCTGTTCCTTCTCCATCTATTCACCATGGACATGGGGGATGCCCAGAGCTGCTTCTGCCATCTGCAAACTAGACCTGACGTGTCTGAAAGATTATACCTCTACAAACTGGCGGCAACTTTCAAATCTAACTGCAAAGTTTCATTTTGGATGTGCTTATAACAGCACTGTTCCAGTGCCAGGCAGGCATCACCTACTGAATAGAGATGTTTTTTCCTTAGTAATGGATAAGACATCAGAGAGTACATAGAGAAAAGCCAACAATCTATTTGCTCCCTTTAAACATTAATGAGCACGCTTTCCTGGGTGGAAAGCATGCCTGCCATGGCCATGCCAGGAAGCACTAACATCACCAGGGGAGCATTCCTAGAGCTGCACCTTTATAAAAAGACTTTGTTCATTAACACAGGACAGAATAAAACATTAGGAGCCTTTCATCTAAACCTTATTTATGGATGTAAAAGTCTGGATCTTGTAGTACTCAGATGGTTCATTCCCAAAGGCGTTTCCCAAGCGGGCAGTAGAGGTCCAGCAGCCCTTGGAAAACACAGCCTTAACTGCTCATTGTTCTACTCAGCAATCTTAAATCTCCCCCACTTTCTAGCTGGTGACACTTAGTGCTTCTTCAACACTGTCTTTAAAGCATTGCAGCTGGTTGGTGGGGACGGAGAATTGAGAAAGCAATTACATTCAAGTTGTAAAGGAAACAAAGAATTCAACTACCACAGTGCAAAAGCACTTGCTGGGCTACGCATAAATCATGGTGATGGTTCAGCCTGGATTTTCCTCTTTCTATTCCAGATCCTTCATTTCAGACAGCTGAACGTGAATACCTGTCTCAAGCTCCTTCCAGCAGCACACTGGCCCCCTGCACAGCTAATAATCTCTTTTCTCCTTTTCCTTCTCACCTTGCAGCAGAAAGCATCTGTCATTATCAGCAATCAGCAGCACTGAAAAGAATAAGCAGCCTTTCAACTCAGGCAGTGCTGTTACTTGTGTCCTTCCATGAACTCAGCCTACTTTCACCTCTTTAATTGCCTGCAAAGATTGAAACACGTTAACTATGTGCTGACTCCGCAAACTACGTGCTGAAATGGGAACACTTTGGAATAGATTATACTGAAAACTAACAGGTAGGCAAAAGAATTCAAGGAACAACTCAGGAGTGTGTGAACCAACAGGTCAGTTATGCCAGGATGCTGCAGCATGTAATTTAAAGCCGCACGAGCATCCCAGTTCTGGGCTGTACCTCTTCATCATTTGCAAGGCAGGAGTTGCTTTCCCCTTGCCAAGTGCCACGTACAATACCCACAGATAGTAAGCGTTGGACCTGCTTCACTCCGGAGACAGATGCCATACGAGGATAAAAGCAGTAGTACTGTAATCAGTTCATTGGCACTAAGATGTGGGAGAACGGACATTTTGTGAGCAATCCAGTGACCTTGGTGAAAGGCAGCCTGCCTGAGAACAGAAACGGAGTCGAGGTAAACTGAAGGCCATGGATTAGGGAGTAAAAGAAACACCGGCTGCAAGAACTCAGAGGTAGGCAGAGGAGAGGGGGAGCTGAGAAGTTCTGGGGCTCAAGTTCCCAGGACAGTGTTATCCAATCCTAGCAGTGTTAAGGGTTAAGGTGCCCAGTGTGGGTACGGTAGTGCAATCTTTAAGAAACTAACTAATGATATGAGGCATAGCAACGCAACTGACCAATTGTATTGAGCCAAGTAGTTATGGTGATGTAATGGTAATGTAAGAATAAGGTATAAAAGTAAGCCGTGTAAGCCAATAAATCAAAGTCTGCATATCGATCATATTGGTCATTTGCGTCTTCCCTCACCGAGATGTCCAGCACTAAGAAAACAAAAACCAGTGTTGTCGTATTCTCCTCCACATGAAACATGCTATTTTCAACTCTCCCAGTCCATGTCCCCAATCTCTTCCCTGCAACCAACAATTGCCAAAACATCAGCCCATCAGTTGATTCAAAGCTTTTAGAAACTCAAGGGCCAAGCAGAGAGCACAGGTCCCAGATCTTTCAACTTATTTCTCTTACCACTGAGCCAACGAACAGATGACAACTAAAAAGCAGAGCCAGTCAGCTCCTCAAGCCCAGCTGGTGACCAGGGCTCTTTTAACCAAAGATGACGCAAAAAATGTGTGTTAGTGATAGAGTTGTGCTGGGGTTGATTTATAGTCAGCTTCTGAATGGGATCCATTTTCCTGACTCCCAGTCCAGCTCTGAATTACCTGGACAGAAGGTAAAATCTGCTCTCACAAACACTTCACAGATGGCTTTTGGTTTTTCCCAGGTGTTAAGCACACACAGCTCCCATTAAAGTCTGCTCAAAGCATAGAAGTGCAGTGTTAGACAATCAGTTCTACAGCCACATCTTAGTGATGCTGCAGCTTGACCAACAATTCTACCTCCACATCTAGCTTAGTGATGCTGCAGCTTGACCAACAATTCTACCTCCACATCTAGCTTAGTGATGCTGCTGCTTATTTTGTTGCAATATTGACCTTAAAGCAATAACTGAAAAGATAAATCAGTGTGGCTCAGCCGTGCACTCAGGCTCATTCCTGCTCCATGCTCAGCCCAAGCTGGATGCCACTGAGCTCTGCTTCATGGGAGCACTTGAACTGCAATGTTTCATTAGATGAACTTCAAAAAGAACTAGAAAGAGGAGTTCTCACAAACCTCCTGTCCTGCTGCCACAGCAGGGCTGCTTTTTGCTCTGCAAAGGTGTGTTGCTGTTCCTTTCAACTACAGGAGAAACTTCAAACACCAGAGTTAGCCCAAGTGTGGTGGAAGCCCTAAGATGGTCTAAGAAAACCAAGAGCAAAGGGGGGTGGAAGAGACACAGGAAGGAGGAACAAGGCAAGTTGTATACAGCTTGTAAAGAGTTTTCTCTGTATGGGAGTAGAGGATAAAATAACCAAGAACAGACTCTATTACTAGCGTTTGATCCAAAACCAGCCTCCTGTAGATACAGGACCTAACCCTACAGCACCACGGAAAAATCCCTCTGTGGAATTCTGCAGCTAGGAACACCAGCCACCTCCCACCAAACCACATGGGAGATTGAACTCCTCTTGTTTGTACAGCAAACAGGACTTCAAGGGGCACATTGCACTAAATCTGTTTGCATGAGGCTTGAGTTCTTGCCTCCCCATACCTTGATCTGAAAACAAGAGTACATTTGTACAGGTACACAACATGGACATAGCTACAGCCACTGCAGATGTGCAGGCAAATGGGTTCTGCTCGTCTCAGTTGCTATCTGCGACTATGGGAGCCCATTCATGAGATGCATTCATCTGCCATTAACATGCACATGGAGAAGTCCACGGGCAATTTAACACAGCAGTGAAATGCCAGAAGATGTAGAACAGGAAGCAAAACACCACCTGAAAATATTAAATACTAGAAAGTATTTGCTACATTAACAAAAGTCATTCCAATACTCAGAGCATGCCTGGGAAACTGCACTTGCATTGCACTTACACATGTAACACAGCTCAAGGGTTTAATCACAGTCAGACATCCGCCTAATGATTGCCATTTCCAGAAACATGCCAGTGTCTCCTGCGGGATCTGAAGACCTCACTTGTCCTCAATGCAGGACCCACCATCCGGACACCCACAGCTGTCCTGACCTCCCATGATAACCCTAAAGAGCCAGACAGCAAAAGAATAGAGGGGGAGGAAGGGAAGCCCAATCCATAATTGCTAGAGACACCATCATTTACCACCACCAAAAGCTACCAGTGTGGAACGCACGATGCCAACACTCAGCTAAGGAGTAGTAAGAAATTAACCCCAAACGGGAGCATTCCGCTTCACCCGTGCCCTTTCTTTCTCATTACTCACTTCCAATGAAGCTTCAGGAGGTTTTGCTTGCTGTTACGGAACGAAGCAGTAACAATCCCCCAACGTCTCACAATTTTCTGACAAATTAATGGGGGAAAGAGCAATATTTCTTTGAAGCATTTAATTTCCATTTTAATTTAAAAAAAAAAAAAAACCATTAAACAATGACCTCCTAAATACTAAGGAATTCCACTCTAAAAAATCCTGATATTATCTTTCCCAAAACACTAATATCTATCAGAATGGTACTAATTGTTTTTATCAAATCAGTGCCTGAGGCACAGTAACTGTCAATCCCCAAGCAAACATTTCTCTACATACAGGCTCCAAAAAGAATAACATTAAATTCATGGTAATAGTCAAAAAGCCAACTCATGTGAAGACTTATCCATACCAGGGTCACTGACATGAAAGGGAAAGCACACAGCAGTATTGCCATCTGCAGTTCCAGTGCCTCCAATAGCTATGTGTGAGTTCACTTGCATCCATGCTTGCCTGGATGGAAGTGAACATCCCTCTTCTCTAGGGTTTAACCAGACCTGCTGCAGCCTGCTCCATACATAAAAGGCTTCGAGCACAACAGATACAAACATGAGTCCTTTGAGGCAACAATGGAATTTGGGTCTGCAGGAATGATGAGTATTTCGGGTGCCTTAATAACCCTCCAGGAGATGCTCCTGTAGTACACACACACACACACACACACACAGAGTCAGGCTGTTGCAAGTGTGACTCAGCTTGACGCTTCACAGTCATTTTCTGGAGCTTGCCCAAGTCCATAAACATCTCCCCTCTGCAACCTGAAACCAAGATTGGTTTTCAGGAGGTTGTCTCAAATCAAATCAAACTCATTCTCAAGACAGTCTGCAGCAGAGGGAAGCAATCAGCTCTTGATTTCCAGCAAGGAGAAAAGTGCATTCCTCAAGCCCATGGCTCCTGTGCCATTAGCTGTTACTGTAGGTACTCTGCCAAACGCAGACTGAGAGCAGCTACTCATTCGGATACACCGGGTGCTTGCTTTGCAACTCCCTACCTGTCCTTCTTTTTCTCCTAGGGCTCTTCAGAGATTTCTCAAAAGTAGCCAACTGCTCCAGGAATACAGGGTGCACAAGGAATCAATGGGACATCCAGTATCTGAAGGGGGCCTATAGGGATGCTGGGGAGGGACTCTTCATTAGGGACTGTAGTGACAGGACAAGGGGGAACGGGTTCAAACTGAAACAGGAGAGGTTTAGATTGGATCTAAGGAAGAAATTCTTTGCTGTGAGGGTGCTGAGGCACTGGAATGGGTTGGCCAGGGAGGTTGTGAGTGCTCCATCAGTGCCTGGCAGTGTTCAAGGCCAGGTTGGATGAAGCCTTGGGTGCCATGGTTTAGTGTGAGGTGTCCCTGCTTATGGGAGGGGGGTTGGAACTGGATGATCTTAAGGCCCTTTCCAACCCTAACTATTCTGTGGTTCTATGATTCTATGCTGCCTAACCCACTCCAGTGTTTTCAAAATGTCATCCAAAATGTTTAACATTAGATCTGAACAAGCAATTAATGATGTCCTCTAATAATAGCCTGCACAATAAAGTAAGACAAATCAAGATTGGGCTTTGGAGTTAAACACAGCACTTCTGAGATGCTCAAGCATCCCTGCATAGGATTTATCTTAAAATGTGGATACAGTCTTTCAAAGTAACCCCATCATCTTAAGAGTGTAAGTCAGACAGGGGATTCTTTGGAATGTCCTCTCACATCCCTGTACCCAAAACAAGAACTGATGGGGGGGAGAAATCAGAGATTTGTTCAGCATGGTCTAAAATGAATGGGATAAATGCCCACTCAGATGCATCTTATCTACTTTAGTGTGGTTGCTGCTGAAAACAGCAGTCACACCATTTACCTCCATGTTCAAAGAGGTTTCTACCACCTGGAGCGTGAAAGCAGACATCAACCAAGACCAAATTCTCCTTTGACATCATCTCCTAACAGGATTTACATGGAAATAGAGACATCTTTGTTCTACTTCTCTGGCCTCCATCAAACATTGGCAAAGACCACCTACAGGTGCCTTTGATTGCAGTTGCTTTCTAAATAGTGACTGGCAATCTCAGAGCAAAGTTCACACTAATTCACTAATCACACTGTATTTATTGAAAGGCTTATAATCCCATGAGCAAAGACATTCAAGAGGCTTAAGGAAGGGAAAAGCTGCTGACAGGAGGGCATGCAAGGAGTCACTCATAATGGCATCTTAAGAGGTCTGTAATCAACAAGATACACATGGCACACAGTGTCAGATTAAGCAGAGCCGTCTTGTAAAATGATTTGAGCTGTGATGTGGCCATGAAAATAAGGCAGGCAAATAAAAGCCTGTGAAAGGGGGGAATAAAGAGGGAGACAGGTCTGCATTATGATATTATTCAGGTCACCAATGAACGTTTCAAGTCTGAGAGTGAAGCTTGCCGTTTCCCAGAGGTTCCTCAGATGCTCTGACTAAATGGGATTTTTCTTGTCATTTGTCAACATTTGGAGCTGACTCACTCTTATTTCTCTTCTCCTCATATGCCCTGTGCACACTTTCATGTGGATATGGCATGTGCACAGATGCATGGCCCAGCACATATTCACACAAATGCATCCATGTACCCTTGTCATACTCTGGTTATTCTAAGCAGAGAAAAGAGCATTTTGGCCACAAAGCAGCTGCAGACTGTGCCCCAGCAATGTAATCTTTTCCTTCTGTCCTAGCAAGGTTCCTTGCATTTGATATCCTGAAATCACAAGCCATCACTGCCTCTAGAGCTGACAAGAGAGCAGTCTTCACAGTCCATTTCACCTCTCTATTCAAATGGCAAATGGATTTTTTTGTGATGCAGGCATCCATCCCAGTGGGGACTAAACCAACACTTCCCAAATTATTCTTCCCAGATTACAGAGGAGCCATCAGATGGTAAAGAGTTCTCTCCCTGTGACTCAAGCTTTATTTGAGTCACTGTTCCAAAGATGAAAGCCTTCCCACTTCCAGAGACAAAAATGACAGAAATCATCTCCTTGTGAAGAGCAGAGCACACAAAACGTCTCTGCTGCTTCCCAGGGCACAGGCAACATCTGTGAACAGGCAGGGAGCTAAAGTGCTGCTCAGGCACTCCCGCATCACTCCTGAGGGGACTCCTCACAGCATCCCAAAGCTCTGAGGCTATCAGGGTTTTCAAGTCCTATGGGAGGTTTTGTTCAGGTTTGCAGAGGTCAAACATAAAGCAGGATTTTACCCTTGCCGCACCAGGAGGATGAAAACCGAAGCAAGATTTTATCCTGAAGGTTTTTGGATCACCCCTACATTGCAAACATCACAGTTCAGAGAGGAAGGGGGACATTGCCTCTTGCCCACCGGCTGAACGAGCTCGCTTCCTACATGGCAATGTTCTGCTGTAGCCAACACAAAAGCAATCAAGTTTCCCTTCGAGAAGCTTTCCCAGGGCTTTTTGCTCCTCAGAGATCCCAAACTTCAGAGTAACCCACACTAAGAACAGGAAGGCACACGTGTGGGCATCAACCACATGCATGAATGCATTAAATGCATGAAACAGTCTCTGGATCCTGTAACCCTATGTGGCACATAGCCAGGATGGCCAGAAAGTCAACCTGAACTGCAACCTCTTCTTCCACCACCTTAAAGCTGGGAGAGCCCTAAGCCTTGCAACCACACACCGACTGCAGTAGAATCTCCTATCCTCACAAGCACAGTCTCAGCCACATTTAACTGTTTGCCCTCTACAAAGAGTCCAGATCTATCTCAATTGTTCTTAAAGCAAAGCAGCAGTCACGTTGTAATAACAGAATTTGCCCAGACCCAGTACTTTACACAATCAGAAGGAACTTTGTGGTACCATAATTACTTAAACCACCAAGCCCTCCCCAGAGAGGAGCAGGGTCAGTCTCACTGTAGACAGAAGACTAAGGCATAAATTCATGCCACAGTAGAGACTAGCAGTCCTTTAGTAGACACTGCTGAGAGCAGAGCTCTATCATGGTCCATCAGTGCTAAAGAGAAGGCTTTTCCAACCAACTGGCCACATTTACATCCTTGGCGCTCCTGATTAGGATTTTTAAGTGACAAAAGGAAGGGCATGAAGGAGGAAAAAGTTGCTGGAGCTTGCACACAAGAGGAGATGAGATGTGCTCCCAGCCCCACTCACCACAGCAGCCTGCACAGTACCAATTGCTCACCCAGTGCTAAAAGCATCTCCAGCACTTTCCTGCCTTGGAATCCGAAATTACCACTGAGTCACTCCATGTGCAGTGACTGAAGGAGATAATTCTGCAGTTATGAGCAAGAGAGCTGGTCTGTCTGCTCACAGAGCATAGGAAGCAATCTACAAGCAAATATCTGCCTCAATACGTGTCCCGTATTTTTAACCTGTGTCTTAATTCATTCCTTCAGCTCACCCCTATTAACTCCATTCTCGGCAGCATCACCTCTCTCCGCTCACCAGCTTAAATACATCCACACAGCATTCCCAAACTAGTGCTCTAAGCTGCCATCCTTATGTTGCAGACAGGTGATTGAAACTCAGAGGCTAAGACCTAGATTCAGCTCTACAGGTTCCCACATCTTGCTTTCCTATGGGCTGGATGACTGAGACCCAGCCAAGAACCACTTCTAGATGCAAAATGTCAAATGGGCTGAGGCTTCCTTTGGTCATTTATCCAAGGACAAAAGGAACTTGTGAAGAAAGACAGAATTAAACCAGCATCCCTCAAAACCCAACCAAGCAACCTCCCTACTAGATCTGTCATCTTGTATTTCATACAGCTAGCACTTCTTTAATGTAACAGTGACCACTACTGTACTCATGTCTCCTGACAGCACAAGATGCACTAACCGAGCCTGGGCTCAGCTTGATCTTCCATTACCACTCATAAATCAAACACCTTCTGGTGGCAAATCCACCACTGCACACAGCCATGCTTGGACTGGAACCTCCCAGAAATCACAGGTTTCATTTCCAAGAGCAAATACCTGAGGTAACACTATACCCCTTGAACAACAGCCCGTCATTTGTTGCCCAGCATATGCCCACTTCCCAAGGCTGCTACTTCATCGTTCCACCCTCCCTCACCCCCCCAAATTTAGGCTTTTAATAACAGGAATGTTAGTACCAGCTAATACATAAGAAAACATTAGGGAACATTTGGTTTGATAGGCAGAGAGCAATTACAAGTAGGAGCTAAAATGTGTCCTTTCAGCCTCTAAAAGTGATCAGGCGGTCATTAGGACACATAACCAAGACTTCCACATATCATAGACTCAGTCAAACGTCAACGGTCTTGGTCAGAAGAGATAATGGCAGTAATTCAATCAGCTCTGAAAAAGCAACAAATCCCCAGAAGCTTTATCCTGACTTTTTAACTTTCCCAGAATTTAAAGCATCTCAAAGAGAGGTGGCCCTGGAAGACTGAAGCGTCTGTTTTGAACTGAAAGCAGGGATGCAGGATTTGCTAAAGCAGTCTGCAAAAAGGGTACCACTTGCTTTTTATGCTGCAGTTTCCCATTATATGTACTAGAAGGAAAAACACAGATTTAAGGAAAGAAATGACACTGATGCTTTCGACACTGTGCGTCAAACACTTCCCTCCAGTGGAGCGATTCAGGATTGCTCTTTTTCTGTCACACACCCTCTCTGGCTGTTTTAGCTCATACAACACACACTTGTTGTGCTGGAGAAGATCATCTCACTTGTGCTGTAAGAAGGAGCAATAAAACGATTAAAGAGCCCGATTATTGAAAGGGCAAAGCGGTCGTGGGCTTACTTCACAAACCCTAACACACTACAGTAAAAAGCCAGCTAAAAATCCAAGAACTTTGTTACGTCTTCACAGTAGTAAATATAGGAACTTCAATCAGTGCCCTCCAATCTGTGCCAAGGAGTGAGCCCTTTGCCCGCTCTCAGGCTGAAAATAGAGCGCATCCATCCAAAAGGCTCAGAAATTCATTCATAATTTGGTTTTGCTTTTCTCCTATGACCCAATGCAAAGGGAGTGCACCCTCCTTAAGCCTCTTTCCATGTTCATGTCCAACAGCCAATTCAGAAATCACAAGCACCAAACCCTCATGTTCAAGCTCCAAATAGCTGGAATGTTAAAACAGGGAAGAAATTAAATGAGAACTAATCTTAGCGTGATGTTTTCCTGGAACTATTGCTATTTTCAAGCAAAATTGTGAGAACCTTTGAGGAAAGTGTCAACACTGCCTCATGGATGCTAAAAATGGGTCAGACCTTATAGAATCATAGAATAGTTCAGGTTGGAAAGGACCTTAAGATCATCCAGTTCCAACCCCCCTCCCATAAGCAGGGACACCTCACACTAAACCATGCCACCCAAGGCTTCATCCAACCTGGCCTTGAACACTGCCAGGCACTGATGGAGCACTCACAACCTCCCTGGCCAACCCATTCCAGTGCCTCACCACCCTCACAGCAAAGAATTTCTTCCTTAGATCCAATCTAAACCTCTCCTGTTTCAGTTTGAACCCGTTACCCCTTGTCCTGTCACTACAGTCCATAATGAAAAGCCCCTCCTCACCATCCTTAGAGGCAGAGTCTGTGGAGATTAGATTCTGGCTGATGTTAAATGCATAAGCTCCTCTGGTGTTTCACCACCATAAGTGTATGGTGGTGGAATAAAGGCATCAATCCTAAGCATGATCTAGAAAATGGGGATCTAAACTTACACACAGGTGTTAAGCTATCACTTCCAGAGAATTCTGCAGGCAGGGAAACCATATTCCCCCACCATTGTTATTTAACTCCAAAGGTCACCAAGGTCCCCTACATTGCATCATTAGTTCAACAACTTCCCCTATCAATTATTCCTTAGGGGTTCCTGCGTAAATAGTCACCATTGCAGAAGCAGTCTCAGGCTCTTCCTCTAATGCTTATTCTTCTTGATAATGCTGTCAGTAGCACCCTAATTATTGTCAGAGCAACTGGGATGCCAACAGAGGATTTATTGTGGCTTCAGGTGGGAATAAGAGAACATTAACTGTTACTTGAGACATGCTTGTCCTACAGTGCGACTAAATCCAGCCTGGCAACCTGTAAAGCAAAAGCTCTCATTACCCGTGCCTTCAAGTTAACAAGGCCCACAGCTCCTCAGTAAAACAATGAGCCTTTTAGTTTATGTTAAATCATTATGAAGCACATCTTGAAGTCTTACACTTTCCCTTTGTGGTGACCAGATTTGGTTAAGCACAAAACCAGACTAGTGCTACATGAGCAAAGATAGGATTAAACCTGAATGCTCCAAAGAGTTTCCACAAGCTCAAGGCAGTGACCATCATAAAGGCTCCCCTGGGGTCAGGCATCCTTACAAATCAAGAGCATAATGGTTTCAATTCCCACTAAAACATGGTTCATTACCAGCTACCATTCTCCCCAAAGGCCCCTGGAGAAATGAGGCTGTTTCCTCAAAGGGCTACGCTGTGTTGGCAGCCTTTATCTCCGTCACCTCCATGGACATCACATGAGAGGGCAGATGCCTCAGGAGGGAGATAAAGGCATTATCACAGGAGGCTGAATATCCAGCCACTGAAAGAAACCGGCTCTGCCAAGGAGATACCTGCTGCAGCAGCAGCTCTGAGCTTCTTACAAGGATAAGGTCTGTAACTACAGGTCTATATCACAGCCTTGCCATCATTTCACCGTGGATTTTACTTCCCATGTAGCCTTTAAGCAAAGGTGCTCTCTGCATTCTGCCCTTTGCTTGTACAAACTAATAGAGCATTTGTGTGCTTGACATTTCACATGGCATTACCACCCTACTCCCTATCCCCAGCAACAATGTGAAAGGGCAATAAATACAGGCAAGGAGTAGGAAGCACTGTTCCAACAAGGCCTTTCAGCTACCCAAACATGCTTTACTGCATGAAGTGATAGTGAATTAAACCAAGTTAATGAACTGGTATCTCTGCCATCTACATCCTTCTGAATTAAAGAAAACAAGCCTCCCAGACTCAAAATTCATGATCTCTCTGAAGCAACAGACAACATTTTGGACCATGAACCACAACTCAAAGTCAACAGGAGTTCCTCCACTGATTTCTGTGGGCTTTCAATCGAGCACTGAATGAAGGTCCAGCTCAGTTACAGGTATGATCTTCATGAAAAACTAAAGAAACCCTGAACACCTCTTAAACTTTAATGGCCAAACAGTGAGAAGTGGGGCTGGGACAGGAGCCAAGGTCATTTCATTGAGCATGATGATCTAATGATGATTTAATGATTGATTAGATCATCATGATGATCTAATAACACATGAAGATTTGACTGACTTGGATTGGTGGCATCGCACATACTGCCAAACCACACTGTGCTCCTTAGAGCCACCAGTTCAGCTGAGCACCAGCTTTCCGTGGACTCCTGATCACAGCAGCATGATGGCTACAGGAAGACCAGAACCATTGTTAGCCATGGTGTCTCCTTTGCCAAGCATTTAATTGATCCCCAGGACTTCTTCCAGGAACCCTGTTTCTAGATGCTTCAGTTCTGAGTGAGCTTTGCCTGTTGGCTCCTTGCTACTCAGGAGGCTGCTTTTCTCTTGGATAATAATGGAGCTCTCAAGACTGGTTTGAGATTCAACTACTCCTAAATCAGTTCAGGAGGGACAGGGAGACAGAACACTGACAGCACTCTGATTTTTCAGGCTAAGGAGAAAAGTCTACTTGCTCCTGCAACCAACAGTCCAGTCCCACCTTATACCCACACCAGCATCACTACAGTTGCCACCTCCAGATCCTGTAGCATCTCCTATCCAGTACTGACCATGTCTGATAAGACCTCACCACTGTGCAACTCCAAAACCAAACTCCAATAGCTTTAACATTCCTTATTTCTTTCCCTCCTAATGATTCTCTCATTCTGTTTGCTCCATTTAAAGTCTCAACATGATTTTTCCTGAGCTGACAGCATGCAAGAAAGCTAAAGCTGGTTATCAGAGCAGAGGGGAAGAAAGGGAAAAAATCAAACAACTTCCTTTCTGCTTCATGCATCACTGCAAAAATGCCACATTTAAAATAATCAGAACTACACTGGCTTTAGCATTAATGATATAGGCAGCAAAAAGAAGCCAACCCACTCTTCCACAGCTCCAAAACTCCAGCAGCCCCATGGCACTGAGGAGCTTGGATAACAAAGCCTGTAATTTTGCCTTAAACACTAGCTGGATGTTTCTTTGAAGTTTAAAATTAGCTTAAGACCATTGGTTTTCTTGTTGATGTTTGTGCTTCCAGTTTCTCTGCATTTCCTGGGTCTATCTAGGAAGGTAAATGCAGATGCAGAGTGTGCAATCTCCCTGGCCTCATCAGGGTTTGGTTTTCCACTCCATTTTAACTCCCTGGCTGCCAAGACTCAAAGCCAACCATCCATACAGAGACAGCTCTGCCACGCATGACACTGCAGGGCTGCTGGGAGATCAGCAGCAAGAGCTGATCCACAGCTATATGGTGAACGTCACACACAAAGATCAGTAATAGTGAACTGAAATGACCAAACCTCCCAACAGAGCCAAAAATAGCAGACTGGAGCTCACATACTTCACCCATCTTCAAAGAACACAGTGGTTATTAAAGCAAAGCCGCCTTTTCCTCCTATCTGAAAAGGAGAGGGCACTCAGAGGAAGGACAAGGAGATGCAAGGTCCCTCACCCCTGGCACAGGTTACTCTACTGTTAAAAGCCAACATAATCCAAGACCAAAAGGTAGTGACTGTTCATAAATCACAGCAGGCTGTGACACAGGATGTCACAGGCCCACAGGACACGTTATCTTAGCTCCTGAGAGGAACATCTCTGTGCCACGGAACCTACTGGCACATATGACTGGTGGCCACACAAAGACTTTGGATCTGAGCTACTTCAATGCTCAAGAGGTGAGGGCTGGACTTAACCCTCCAGGTCAGCTCTAGCACCATGGTTTCAAGGTTTACTTTCCATCCAAAGAGACCTTTCTCTTGAGACTTAAATTCATATTATAGGGCTTTTCAACTCAGGAGTGCTGGGTGTTGCAGAGGGACAGCTAAACCCAGGAAACTCCTGCTTTAGACTGAAGTGTGAAAGATGTGTGCGGTATTTTGGTGTCACTGATCACAAAACCTAACAAAACTACCCAACACCCTCGCCTGCAAGAAGTGAATAATAGGGAATAATTACAACCTTTTAAGCAGATGGACTTGGAAGACAGACCAGAGCAGTTCAAGGGCTGCTCCAAAGCCTGCCCAACAAAGTGGTCTGCAAGGATAGCCCTTAGGGGAGGAGGGAAAGGGGGAAATGGATAAAGCACAGCAGATTCCAGCCTGCAGCAACGCAACGACAGTGACAAAGCTCTTAACAAGCTCTCTCTCCTGGTATGGAATCAAACGCATCACCAGCACCACCCTCATCTGGACAAAAGGGTATAAAATGATGTAGAAATTGAAGAGCAAGTAGATAAAACTCCTTCCTTTCTTTGGGAAGTCTGGGATGGCAGCTGCAGGCTACGGAAATACAAACTGGCTGTTAAAGCAAGAGTCAGCAATGGCAACATGACAATTTACTACAGTATCCAAAGCCTGCAGGGGTGATGTTTTGTGTTGGGTGATGCACAGGAGGCAAGGAGACAATGACAGAGGCAGAAAAAATATCATCCATCTCTTCAGCTATCCTAAAGCTCCAGTGCAAGAGTCAAAGCAATTACTTCCCCAGCTTCACAAACCTTTCCACCTCCCTGTTAATGTGTCAGACCTTGTTACATTAATTCTACCTTAGTTTGCCCTGTGAAGGAAAAAGTAATGTATGCAGTGATTTGTTTAGAGAATAAATAAGAATGCACTTCCATTTGCCTCTTTTACAATTCATCCTTCTCTTCTCCTGCTTGTTTTATTCTTTGACCAAACATGCTCCTGCAATGACATCTCCTACTCAATATACCCTCTTCCCTCCAGAGACATCACAGTGCCAAGTCAATATTTATTATCCTCACAAATGCCCTGTAATATTATGGTGGATGATACCAAAGCACATCCTAAAAAGAGGACCAACATTTGTATCTATCATGGGGAAACTGAGGCACGGGATGGTTAACAGACTGTCCAAGGATGCTCAAGAGACCAGGGACATCCCCTGCTTTCACCACACAGCAGCACAGACATCCCAGTTAGCATGAAAGTATCCTTACAAATCGGATGGAAATCATCACTGATGAGTGGATAAGTGCCAGAGAATCAACTCCATGGCTTGATGAAATTTAAAATGTATCAGTCCTTGAGGCCTTTCCAGCCTTTTCCTTCCATCTTCTGCTTCCCAGCCCTGCACTACTGAAGCGGCTAAAACCAAGCTGTTCCCACAGCACTCCTCTACTCCAGACAGCAATTTTGTTCCTTGCTAAAATATGATGTGTGTGATTTAAAGCAATGGAGTCACCACAATTTACAGCTGCCACGATTTCCCACAGCTCTGCTGATACCATGCACCTTCCTCACCCACCACACACAGAAGTAAAACCACCTCCTGGTGTGCGTAGTGAGAGAGAGCCCAGGCAGCCAGAAGGCTGCAGGAGCATCACACCTTTCCATCAGCCATATCCCCTAAGGATCCCATGGGCTCAGCCATTTCCTTCTGCTTAATCAGCCACTGCTGATCAGGCTGAAATCCATTCTCCTCTTCCTATGCATCTGTATTTCCTCCACAAACTCAACGAACCCCAGAGTGGTTTGGGTTGGAAGGGACCTTAAAGCTCATCCAGCTCCAACTCCCTGCATGGGCAGGGATCCCTTCCACTGGAGCAGCTTGCTCCAAGCCCCTGTGTCCAACCTGGCCTTGAGCACTGCCAGGGATGGGGCAGCCACGGCTTCTCTGGGCACCCTGTGCCACCACCTCAGCACCCTCACAGGGATGCTGAGAACCTGTTTCCCCCTTACTCTTCCCCTCTTGCATTCAAGCACAGCAATGCTGTCAGCACTGCATGCCCCCAAGGGCTAATCTGAGCCATCCTCTTCCTCCTCCCCATCCTTCTTCAATCCAAAGTCTTCCTCACAGCACCACCTCTAACGCTTGGGCTTTACAGATCGGGCAAGCCCAAGTTTTACACCCAGCCACTCAAATATTTGCAGGCTGCACATTTCCAGCCCTACAGCTACTCATCTGCAAACATTATGTGCAAACACGCTGTTCCACATTCACGCTGCTGTGGTCACATATCAGGAAGCGCAGCATTGCCAGATGATGTCTGTGGTGAATAGCCACAACACGAATCACAAACAGCTTGAAGGAGTTGTTCAATTAACTTCAGGCCAACAAGTACAGACCAACAAAAATGTGTTATTAAATGTGAGCACTGAATATGCATGCAAATTTTGGTATTTCTTTGCATAGAAGAAAGGAAAAGCTTAGAATAAATTCAGTTATAATTTTCCTCTTTCTCCCTCCCACATCTTCTCTCCTGTCCCCTGTTGAAATACATAATCTGTGGGTTTGGTCCCTTCACCCTTCCTGAGTCCTCCCAAACTCCTGAAATTTCTTGCTGAACGTCTACAACACAATTCCATTTGGAGGATGTCACAGAGATTGAACCGAGCCATCTGCTTCCTAGGACAAAAAAGAAAATGATTGCTTTTATGCTTCTGCCTATGGTTTGTGGGTCGCCAAATTGAGATTATTCAGGCACAAAAGCTTCTAAGGATTTGTTATTTTTAGAAGAACACACAGAGATTTCTTTTTTAGCATAATTAACAAGCTCATATTAAAACAAACAAACAAAAGGAACAACCAAAGTTCAGCTGCAAACTTCAATGCAGATGGAGATGTTCCTCCATGCTCTGAAATCCTGGGGATGCTGCTCATCCAGAAGGAAAGGCGGGAGATGCTGTATTCACAGTCTGAGCGCAGTGTGGGAATGACCGTGCTCACTGCCTGCAGCAAGCTGAGCTTGGAGCATCACCGGGCACAGCAAAACCTGCACTGCCCCTGCTAACTGCATGCTCCTGCTTCTCTGCTAAAGGATAGAAACATAGGAACAATGCAACCACATAAAATGTGTAGAACTTGCCTAGTAGCCCTAGACAGCATCATGCAGGCAACAAACAATCTAAAATGGACTAGAAAAGGACAGCCAAAGTCACTGTCCACGTTCCAATCTAAACAGCATCCCTGCCCTTCACAGGGGAGGACAAGCCTATCCAAAGTATTTGCAAGGAATAAAGCAGGATGGGGGAGAGAAAAGCTCATGGATCTGGGTCTCTTTTTTGGTACAGTGAGAGGTTTTCATCAGGAATGCAAGCAAATTGCTAGTGTCTTTATGTCCTGCTCTGCCCCATCACCTTTGTGTTTCCCAGCAACAGTTTTGGGTGTCTCCTTGCTCAGTGAACAAAACCAGGTCTTTAAAAGCCAGGACCACTGTCCAAAACCAGGACAAGCAGCCAGCATACTTTGGCTCAATGGGAGCAGGGGGACAGGCTGGGGAGACACAGCATGACCAGCGCAGAGATGAAGAGCCACTGCTAAGCATCTCACACAGGACCCACACTTTCCTTGAGGGCATCCACCAGTGACTGCCCCACAGCAGCCCTCAGCATAGGGCAAAGACTTGGCAGAGCACAGCTGGGAGATGGAGCTTTCTGTTCCTGTTTCCCAAAAGGATGTTTAACGTGTTGAAAAGCTTCCTCCTTTGCAACAGAGCCAGAAACAAGAGCAGGGGACTGAGACGCGCTCCTGCTCAGATCCTGGATGCAGCCACAGCTGTCAAAAAGCATCAGAGCAGGAGGGCATCCAGCCCAAGGGCATCACACAACATGGTCCTTCACCCGGGGAGCACAGCCCTGGCAGGCAAGCCTGTGGGTCCACTTCAAGATAAGCTGCCACATATCCACTGCCCAAAAAGTCACCGTCACAAGCAAGGAGAAATCCCAGTTCAGCATCCCAATAGTGGAAAGGAGGGAAAGAGAAAGACACAGAAGAGGACAAGGCAGTTGTAGAGAACAAAGCAGAGCAGTGACCAATGCTAGGGCATAATTCCCTCAAAGAATCAGGACAAGCAGCAAACTGCAAATAAACAGGAAGACATGCCTACAATGACAGTTTGCCATGAAGAGACAGATGCTGGCATACAAGAACATGTGCACACACTAGCATCTGGGGACAGAACCCAACCTCAGCTCTCAGTTAATATAAAGTATGTTTGCAAATATAGATAGGTGAGAATAAACCCAGAACAGGGACCAGCAAGGACATGGTACTCAACTGAACACAAAAAGGGAGGGCTTTGGATAGAAACAGGCATGGTCTAGCTACTGAAAAAGAACAGAACCCGAACCAGTACTTCAAACACCAGGATGAGACTCTAACAAGTTCCTAGAGCTCTGCTGAAAATGACGAGCAGATACCTTCCTGCAACATCATAGCTGGAAAGCCTTTAAAGATCGAGGATGGAGCAGATACTGAATAGAATTCAAAATGCTCTACCGGTACTTTGAAAAGCGAGGACCTTCTTGCAGCTACATGAGAACACTCATGGCTAGTCAAGCTCAAACGCTTCAATTAGCACTTTGTTCACTCCCTAATGACTAATAAATAATAATTAATGAGCTCCACTCCATGTATTACCTCCTTCCACTCTCATTGTTATTATTTGCATGTTATGCCCATTAAAACCAGCTAACTAAGCAGTCGTAAAACACATTCCTTCCTCAGATGGTAGGTGGAAAGAAGTATAAATATGTATTAGCACCCTAATCAAAACAGAGATAACAGCAACACTCACAGCCAGGAATCCCTGTTTCAGAGGGGTTATCCAGCCGCAGTACAAACCACAGTATTATGGCTGTTGTGTGCATGTGTAACATCCTGCACGAAGGAACTACACATGACCTTGTGTCTTCTCCTTGCACATCTTGCCTAGGGCAGGCTTTGTGCTGCAGGCAAGAGGCTGAATCGAGTCTGCAGTGAGGCACAGCAGTGTGTTGATGCTTGTTGGTATGGCCTTCTAAACCCATGTCCTGACAGCCCTCAATGTGCTCTAGTGCACCCATCCCCACCTCCTTCCAAGCTGAGCCAATCAATACGCATCGAAATGGAACCAAGATGTTAGCAGGTTTTCAGGAACAAAATTGAGCTAAATCTGCTCCTTGTCAGCACCTGCTCACAGCTCAGTGCTTGGTACCAGCCTGGAGATGGTAATTCAGTAATACCAGTGATGCTCTTGGGCACAGACATCCAGAACTGCCTGGCAGAACCAGACTTCCCAAACAGCACAGTGTTGGATAAAGAGACATCTCCTGAGAGACGGGAATTCAATCTTCCAGTCTGCACTAGCTCAGCTCACAGGCAGGTGTTCCCAAGGATGAGGAAGGATGGTATCCAACAGGAAGCAGCAAACCCGACTGCACAGCACCGTCCCCTGCTTCCTGAGGTCCAGCTCGCTGCCTTAACCTCAAAACCATCCTGCGTCCATACAAGAAACAGCCACCAGCACGGGAAGACAAGAGGCCTGGGATTTATCCTTGACTCTGCAAACACACTGCTTGCATTTGCTGCCTCAGTTTCCCAATGGCACAAATGGTACAGAACCATTTCCATTAGAGGAGATCATCCCCATTTCACACTATTCAGGTCCAAACGTTATGCTGAATATTTGCAAAACACAAATTCACAAGCTTTGGTATAAGGCACAAGTTAGCAAAAGGGGTCTGACATGTTTGCAAGGTGCTTTAACAGCATCTGAAATACATGAGCATTCACACCCTGCTAATGAAAAATGAGCAGCAAAATGGCAACTATTAAGGAATAGATTCAAATGATACAAATTTGGACATATTCCCTCTCTCCCACATACACACAGCAGGTACAGACACACACCGTGACCTGCCCAGAGATCAGAGCAGAGCACACTGTCCTGTCCACTCCCAAAGGAAACTCCTAATCACAGCTGCTATGACAACATCCATAATGTGGCACCTTTCACAAGCAATAAATTCATATGCAAACTGCATAATGGAGCAAGATTAAATAAAAGAAGAAGAGAATTCAATGAGACACAAGTTCAATGGTTCAAGCTTTCAGAAGATCCCAATCAATAACAACCTCATAGCTTGTTTAACATCACCCTGACAGCAAAACACTTCTGGTCACTGAGACATCCCTACCAGCGCATACCTGAGTCCTGTTCAGCTTTCCTGGCCAAAGACAAGGTCCCTGGGATGGACAATCCATTAGACCAAGTACAAACCAAAGTAAAACTCCGTTTTACTTGAGCAGGGCCAGAAGAAGCAGCCCAAGAGGATGTCTTCAGTTCTGTAAAGCTGGAAAGCCATCTTCAGGTGGGAATGCCTCCTCAAAGCTCTCAGGATCACAACCAAACCAAATGCACTGGGGCAGGGCATGGTACAAATATGATTCAACACTTGACCAAAGACTCAAAACCTCTGTGAGGGTCTTACTCCAAAAGCCCCCCTGAGAAGAGCTGAGATGGGTCCTATCTCCAACATTAACATGTCCCATGTTACCCATTTACCTTCTTCACTTTGTACTCCTTTCAAGCACAGCTCCAGAGTCCCAAAGGCAGGCAAAGCATAAACCACATATTCAGATTTGGTACTATTAACCGTGGCAATGTGAAAGCCTTCGTGCCATTAACCTGCCCTGCTCATCTCTACCATTTCATACGCTACAGCCATGTTAACAACAGGATGGCAAAGTCATGTTTTCTGGGTAATCTGCGCTTCTCCTCAATACAAAAGCCTGCAGAAGGAAGGTGATGGGATGCTCTGCCCAAAATAACACCATACAATGGGATTTCCACATCTGCAAGTGTACAAAATAAAAGGGCAAAGAGACCAGGAAGCTTTAGGGCTTAAACCACAGAGGATAAACACTCCAGAAGTGCAACAGGAGCTTATGTGGCTTTTCTGTGGCTATATGCTTGAGGAGAAGAGTCTCATGTCTCATTCTCTCAGCTCAGTGGAAGGAGGGGGCTCTGCCAGGTCCCTGTGCAAGTGAAGCCCATCATGAACATCAACAGGAGCAAGCCTAGAGCCCAGATGTGGGGTTCAGAGCTTGCCAGCCTGAACATCACACTGGGTCACTTGGAAGAAGCAATCCAAAGGCACTGCTCCTAACAACAAATCCACCCTTTCACTCTTAGAAGAAATGCCATTTCTTGCTTTTCCTTCTTGGTTTTCCCCCATTTGAAGTGTGGCCAAAATTCAAGCACCATCTTCTCCATTCCGGGAGTGGATGTGCACCATCAGCTCCCCTGTGCCCAGTTCCCTGCCTTGCAAGAAGGCATTTGGAAGCAAGACAGGTAGGGCATGTCCTTTAAGAGCGTCATTTCCCTGCCCCCTAATAATGATAACCAAGTCCCTGGTGCACAGAGTAAGGCTGTCATCTAGTGGCAAGCAAGAAGCCTGCAATTAAATCTCATTAAGCGAAGGAGAGCAAAGCCGGGCGTGTGCTATGTCATGAAAGCACGCAAGCTCTTTGCCATCCTCACCTCTTTCTTCTCCGTGGTGACCCTGCAAGGGAAACCGTGAGGCCTTTTGCCATTATTTCTGCAAAGAAATCTTTTAGTACTGTCTGGACTTGAAAGTGTAGGCTCATCTCCAAGGGTGTCCATGCCCTTGAAACAAAGAGGCTTTCTCCTAAGGCTGGGGAAAAGAAGAGGTATTATCCAGCAGGTCTCTCCTTGGAAAAGACCAGTTGCCGCACATAGCTTTAGGTTGTTCTGAACGGTCCTGAGGAGGAGGTGGAAAGTCCCACATCCACCCATGAGCATCTTAGCCCAGTTATTGACAAAACACCCTTAAATGCAGGGTCATTGCTTCTCAGCATGCCTTAACTTCCAAAACAAGGAAACAAAAGAAGAGACAAACACAGGGACCACAACCTCTGCAAAGGGTGGCCCTGAGGCACCAGAACCACCACAAAAGGTGATGCCCTCAAATGCAGCAGCAACTACCGGTAGCAGAAGCCTCTTTACTTGGACAGGAGACAAACCTTCTCTCAGAGGGCAGCACAGAAAAGCTACTTGTGTTAAGGAAACCACCTTCTCCTACTGGAAAGCTTCCAGAATTCATCTTACTGATAAGAGAGACTGAGGCCAGCTTTCGGTTGGGCCTTTTCAAATGCTTTGATAAAAACCATAATAAAAATGTTAAGTCCATTGGCTTTTTCTTCCTTCACAACAACAGTTAGTGCCATAAGAGTCTCATCACTTCACTACTCCAATGCAGAGTACAGAACAGCAATCTCTATGAGACCTCAGCCATTTATGCTCCCATTGCTTAGCCACACTCCCTCTGGCACCAACAGCCCCATAACCACAATCCTCAGCACCCTTAGGGAATGCCCTCATTCTCCAAGAGATGTGATGGATTCAAAGCACCTCAGATGGTTTTCCTTTCGGTGTTTCTGCAAACTGAATATAGCCGAGAATGTGACCGGCTGCCACATCTCCCCATGCACACACCAGAGAAGGGGTTAATAGGCAGCACAGAAGAGAGTTGTTAACGAGAACCACTGCAATCTTCATAGCAATAAATCCCAGTGAAATGGAGGGGCAGGGCACAGAAATGAAATAACCTTCCCGCTGTCAGGAACCAATTCCTCCCTGCAGTCTGAATGCATTTTGCTTCTCTGACCCCACCACCCCTTTTCCCCCCATCACCGAGGGTTTTCTCACATCATCCTATCTGGAGGCAACTCAAGAGCTCTGGGGTCAAGTGCCACCTTCACTTTGCTTTACAGAAACAATAATGAAACACACATGAGCTCCATCACCACCTCCCCATGCAGATCCCCTTGCATTGGGTTTAGTGGTTTACAGCAGCAGAGTCAGCTGTTATGTTCAAACCTCTCCATGCAGGATGAATGAAGCCCACTGCTTTGAGGCATACACAATCAAGAGCCAATGCACTTAGCACAGGCACAGCTTAACTGAAAAGTTAAGCCTTTTAAGGCTGGTCAACATTTTTCCAGCAGCATCTTTTTCCCCCCTCCTAAATAAAGGAATTCCTATCCACATCATAAAAGAAATGAACAAAAGTGGACCACTTCTGTGGAAAATACTGCCAAAGCTGTATCTCCCCCCATCTTCTACTGTCATTTTTTGTTGGGAGAGAATTTCCATCCAGCTCAAGATATTTTGTCCCTGTCAGGTCAAATTGGATCAGCTCAATGAGCACTGCTTTTATTTGCGGTCACGTTTGGAACAGATAAATCAGGCCAGACCTTAATGGAAAAATCCCAATCAAGTGAGAATCTAAGAAGAAAAGCATGTGTTATTGCAGGGCAGCAGCATTGGAACACATTAGCAGGTTTCCTGCGTCTTACGAAGGACAGTGGATGTACCTTCATTGAAGTGGGAGCAGTGAGGCATCTGGGAATGCTGAGCAGCAATGACTGTAGGGAGAGTTTGCCAGTTCCACTGCTGGGCATAACTCAGCAAGTCATCACACCTTCACAAAGGAGCTCATCTTACTTAGCCCTGCTCTCATACACTTGAGACAATTCTGTACCTTACAGGACACCTGAGAGTACACAACCCACGACCAGAGGAAGAATCTGCATGGCTCCTACCATCCTGGCAAAGCCAACATTTGTAACAGCTACTGGATGCTTCTCTTCAGAGCCAGGAACAATCCCAGGGGACAAGCAGGGCAAGACAGATATTTGACTTCAGATATCTCCAACAACTGCAGTACATTGGTCAGCACCACACCTGAGCAATTCCTGCAGCTACTTCATCACAGGCTCAGGTATAACAGGCTAAAGCAATCCTTGAGAGATTGCACCTCTTTATGGAGAATACCTGCTTATTATAGAGCAAGGTCCCTGTGGCTCTGTGAGGAAGGAATGATGAGAAGAATGAGAACTGGTCCCACTTGAGGACCGCGGTTTTCCTATCAAGTAGCCTCTTCTCATCCTGCCCTCGACTAAATCGAGAGACAATAGGCTAAGTTGTACAACAACAAAAAATGGCACCAGATGTTTTCCTGGTGAACACAATACAAACTCCAGCTGTGGGACTCAACAGTGCCCAACACAGAGAGGAAAGCTGTGTATTCTTTCAAAATCTCATTGTTTCAAATAGGTTTAGATCCGATTTCTGACTCCTGGGGCAGAAAAAAAATCACAGGCTTTCAGTGCTTGGGCTGCAGAGCATGGAGGGCATTGGCTGGGATGAGGCTGACATCCCCTCTGCCATACGTAAAACTTCAGCTTCTTAAGATCTCTGCAATTCCATAAAGAAGCAGTCTTCAAGATCTTCTAGACCTGGCCAGCTAGACCATGAGTCCACAATGCTCTCGTGTATCGTCTCCTATGTGCATTCCCAGCATTAAGCAAACACACACATTCCCTAATCCAATGTGACTTCAGAAGGCTGAACTATATGCTATTTCCGGAAACATGCCTTGAGCAACACTTTCATTAATGTACAGCTGTTTGAGCAAATCATTAAGGCTACAAAGCTAGAGATCTTCTCCCTTTAAATCAGGCATAATTGTAAGTGAATATTTATTGTGGGTTGGGAAGTCTGCTCCTGGAGCAGGAAAAGTGCAACAGCCACTCCAAACACAATTTATGGTTGGGTTTTAAAGGTAAGTAAACAATGCAGGCACCCTATGTACAACATAACTGGAGCATCAGCCTTAGACACTCAGCAGATCACCTTCCCTGTACTTTTGCACTCAAATGCCCTCTGTAAAGCACTCCAGTCAAGTCTAAATCTCACCAGGCTCACATCCAAAGTCCTCCCTTGTACCAAACATGCTGATCATATCCATAAGATGGTGCACTGACAAGTCCAACAATCACTCTATTTAGGGGCTGGTTTATGCCATACTTTTTCTTTTCCAGGCACAGTAGAAGTTGTCTCCTCAGGGTAAACCCTGTCTTTCATTACATTTTAACGTACCACTTGACACAATAGAGATTCCTTCACAGTGCCAGCAGGCTCTCCATGAAGCCAATCCAGGAACCCACCCCAAAGCAGAAAGCCTTTAATGTCTCAGCTAAAGGCAACAACCAGTTCCTGGAGATTAAGAGCACCCTGATGTCCTACAGTTCACCCTAACCTGGAAGCATCCTGCATCACCCTAACCCTGAAGCATCCTGCATCACTCAAATTAAGAGCTGAACATTAAAAGCCTTCTTCTGGTAAGTCCCATCCAGCTTTCTGAAGCAGGTGGTAAGGATAGGAACCTCCAGGAGTCCAAGGTCTGGAAGTGATACCAGCTCCATCCTGCAGATCCTCCAAGTCACTGTACCTCTGCTGCAGCCTCACCTACTATCCACACCATTCAAGTCTTATTGCCTTACACCATCCATGTTTCACTCATCCTTCCACCTGTATCAGACCCTTCCCATCCTAATCCCTCTTTCTTTTCCTTCTTCACACTCAGTTCTTGCCTGCCTGGAGTGACTTTAATCTCTCCCATGCAATGTCACACACAGGCAGTAATCCTTGTTCTCCTGTATCAAATACTGTGGGTGTAATCCTCCTTTCCATGCATGTAAGGAACTGCAGTCTTCCTTCTGCTCCCTTGCCTTTTCCATCCCTCCTACTCATGGATGCTCATGTTGAAGGGCTCAGAGACTGGTACACCACTCCAATGGGCATGTGGGATGTCTACCTTTTCCAGCACACTTGCTGCTTGTAAGCCCATAGGTATGTTTAGCTCATGCTAAATTCACTGTCAACCTCTCCCCAAAAAAGCTGAAATTCCTTGTGAACTGCATTTACTAATAAAAACATACGTGAACAAATCTTCATTTTAAAAGGCACCATTAACCATTTCCTTACGGTCCCAGATAGACTGCTGGGTGCTGCGGCTGCTGCTCTGCGGGAGCTTCCCTTTGCCATCAGAAATGCCTGATAGCAACATGGCATCCACAGGACTTCTGAGGGAATGGAATTGCCTTCTCATCTCTTTAATTTCTTTTTGTCCCTTGCTACTTGTGCCATGAGTTTCTTCTTGCTACACTATTTGAGTTCAGCAAGCTGCTCAGCATCTCACAACACTGATCAATGCAGCTGCACAGACTGGAGACATGGCGAGACACCCACTGAGGGCTGCACTTTGAGGATGTGGATACAACCCTCTCCCTGCTCTTTTGCAAGCCTGGTTGACTAATGAAAGATATTAGTCTCCAGCAAGTGCTTTGTACTTTGGTTCCTACCGGATCCAGCTGCTTGCTGCTTAATGAACTGGATTAAAAATATGCCAATGGAGACCTTGATCCAAGGTTCACTAAATTTAGTGAAGTCATATCAGCAGAGATTTTAGCCAACACCTTACAAATATCCTAATAGTTTAGAAATATAAGGTATTTGTTTTGAGTCCAGCTATGCTGCTTAAATCCAGATTGTTTCCACTGGATTAATTCTTTAGGGTGGAGGCGAAAAATGCTTTTAGTGTTTTCTACAGCCAGTTTCAATCAAGCAAGGGAGAACATAGGTCCCTTCTCACACAGGATGGTATCCTCATAACCTTACTAACCCTTTAAGCTTCCCAATGCCACTAGTTATGGTCCCTAAGCCTTACATGTTGCCTGTGGGAGAATGGTCCGTCACCACCATTGCTGAACAGGACCATCAGGATGCAAATATAAAGGGGAGGGTTGAAAATAAGACACCTACCATTAACAAAAGCTATTCCCTTGTGCAAGTTCAAGAACCTCTTTAACACTTGACCCTTTTTGACTAACAAAATGCATGAGGCCAAGGGGAACCCATATAACTTCTGTTGTCTTTACCACCACCCCTTGCCTGGGCTCAGAACTATTCACTTTCCCAGACAGACTCCCAGTCCTACAGTGCAAACGATTTAAGGCTCCTAGTAACATCTCACATTGCTCATCTCTCTCCCTCCTGTTTGAGTGACCTGCTTGTAGCAAGAGCTACTCAGCAAACCACCAACACAGGCCAGCATTGGTATCCCATTAAATTAGTTGCAGTTCCTTCAGATGAGGCTTTTGTTGCTATGCTACCATGACGTGTGAGCACAGAGACAAGGTTGATGGGATCGACCCAAGCTCTCAGTCAAGTTCAAGAGTCTTGACACTTATTTTCCCTCTAGATAACCACAGACAAAGGCCAGACATCTTCAGAGGCACCTTGCTGAAAGAGCAGCTTTCTCAACAAATGGGCCTTTCACACTTGATTAAGAACATTGTACAGCACCTGGATGCTCAGAATTAGGAAAACAAGCAGCAATTAGATGTTGATGAAACCCTTTAAGATGACAGGGAATGAAGATGCAAGCAGAATCCCCTCATACATACCACACAACAGGCAATCACATATACAACTTAGATAGAATGGCTCTGTTAATCCACCCTCCCCACTTGCTGGCTGCTGGTGTTGGGGAAATTGGGTAAAAGACTCCTCTATAGCCCAGGTACAGCTCAGGTTTTTCATCATCCTGAATCTTCACCCCTGAGCCCTTTATAGCATTGCAAATCAGAGCCACAATATTCACAGCTGAGGATTCAGTCAGGGCTAGCTTTAAACATTAAAAATGACTAGAAGGATTATTATAGCAAGGCCAACTTGAACCACCTGGGTCTGAACTGAGCCATCCTGAGGAAGGGAAACCCAACCCTGGGACCCTGGCTTCCACTTTAATTGTCCTCCTTTTCCTCCATCTGCTGTTCCCTTACACTTCACTGATGGGCACATGAAACATACAGCAAAAAGCAAGATTGAAATTCCAAGTAATTTCCCAGTCCCAGCATTAGTTCCTTCACTGCACAATTCAAGGTATAAAACTGCAGCCTGCTCTTCCCATGATTTTACATGCTACATCCAATGCACCTCTTATCCCCCTCCATATCAGTGACTCTGCTGTCCTTCCATCAGAATCCCCTCACAACCACCTAACTAGTACTGAAAAGCAAGACTCCACACCATAGAATCATAGAATAGTTGGGGTTGGAAAGGACCTTAAGATCATCCAGGTCCAACCCCCCTGACAAAAACAGGGACACCTCACACTAAACCATGGCACCCAAGGCTCTGTCCAACCTGGCCCTGAACACTGCCAGGCACTGATGGAGCACTCACATCCTCCCTGGGCAACCCATTCCAGTGCCTCACCACCCTCACAGCAAAGAATTTCTTCCTTAGATCCAATCTAAACCTCCCCTGTTTCAGTTTGAACCCGTTACCCCTTGTCCTGTCACTGCAGTCCCTAATGAAGAGTCCCTCCCCAGCATCCCTATAGGCCCCCTTCAGATACTGGAAGGCTGCTATGAGGTCTCCATGCAGCCTTCTCTTCCCCAGGCTCAACAGGCCCAACTTTCCCAGCCTGTCTTCATATGGGAGATGCTCCAGTCCCTGATCATCCTCATGGCCTCCTCTGGACTTGTTCCAACAGCTCCATGTCCTTTTGATGTTGAGGACACCAGAACTGCACACAATGCTCCAGGTGAGGTCTCATGAGAGCAGAGCAGAGGGGCAGGATCACCTCCTTGGACCTGCTGGTCACGCTCCTTAGGATGCGGCCCAGGATACGGTTGATACCGCATCTGTGGTACCAGATGTGTCTTTCAGCTTGCTCCCCAAGCACAGCACCTCCAAACACATCCCCTTCCTGCAATGTGAGCCATTAATAAATCAAGCAGGATTAACAGTCCTGCACTGTCTCCCAGGCTTGTCTGAACCCTTGGTCCCTCTCAGGATTGCTCTGCTCTAACCCTTAGTCACTGCTGCCTAGAGACTTCTTCCTTCCTGCTGAGGAAAGAGGGTTTAAGACAGCACTTTCTTCAGTGAAGCTGAAAACACCATTCACATCTTTTCTGGTAAGATCAGCGTCTGCTAATGGGGCACCGCTGCTGCAGACAGGTTCTGACTCCTGAGAATGTTATTTTGATCCTTCCGAGCCCATACACACAGCTCTGAACTTCCATGCACACCTAAACAGAACTCTGATTCATCCACCTCGGCAAAAAGACAAGGGGTTCCCTGTCCTCTTCAGTACATCGGCTTTTCCAAACCTCATCTCTCTTTCTAATACATTGTGCCAGACACCATGAGCAGCATCACAAGCCCACTCAGATACCTCAAGGCTGTCTATTTCCCATATCTGTTTTTCAGAGCCCATGAAAGGGGTTGAAGAGTCCTGATCCGAGCAGAGAAACTCATATACATACCCTACGGGAAGCAGCTCAAACCTCTGCCAGTCTCTCTGGCCACAGCCTGGTATACTATAGTTGTTCCTCTACAACATGGGCCAGGAACAGTTCTCTCTCTGTCAGAGAGGTTATAACAATAACTGGGAATTGGTGGTTCTCCCCCCAATGCACCTGGAGTTGCAGGTTTGGGCAGAAGCTGCAGCACCCCAGACAAAGCATCTCCCTGCTAGTTTAAGCCCTCTTGATCCCCTAAGTTACTGTTTTCATCCACATAGCACCTTACAGATTCCCAAGCAATTCACCACTTATGGACTACTGATGACTCAAATCCTACTTGGTAGCCAGCAGCAAACACTGGTGGCTTCTGTACCACACAAAGCTACTGCTGAAGGCCACATACATGGCTCTCTATTAGAGTCTCTAAATCTTGCTGTGTTTGAAGAGCACATTGAAACCCGGCTGTCACAATTCAGAAGAAGCCATCAAAAGCCAGCCAGGAAGAAGAGCAGAGAAGTTCTGTTTGCTTAATTAAAACTGGCTTCATAATAGAAATTATCATTGTTCATATCAAATAGCAATTAGGAAAGCAGGATGTGACTGCTGGCTTTGCTCAAAACATGAGCTAAGCCTTTCCTGGATGCCAGCTAATCCAAATGATGATGACTTAGCCCAGTATAGAGCTCACAAACTCAGTGTTGTCAGTAATTTTACCCCAAGTCTCACCATACACATTTTCTCCGCGGTCCTATAGTTGCATATGTACACAAAATAGCCTCTAGTTTTGCAAAGGAAACGACAGAAAAATCTTGAAAACATGACCCAAGTGCATAGGAAAGTTTTGAAACCACTAGAAAGTAAGAAGAGAAACCAGTTCTTTTTCTTTAAATCCCTTTGGTTTTAATCCTGTCTCTATGTTTTAACACTCTAGCCATGAGTTCTGAACTGGCAGCCCAGGGGATGATGATGGACAGACTGAGAAGGACAGAAGCCTGGCACTGCCCATTAACTCCGTCAGCAAGGGCTTCAGCCTAAGCCAAGGTAATCGCTAAAGCCACCCTGAAGCCCCCAGAACTAAGCTGATTTACACCAGGTAAAATCCAGCCATGGGTGCTCATGTACCTGTCAAGACAAATACACATTCCTCTGCCTAGTCTCTCTGAAAGGACCAAATGGTAATACTCAACCTGGAAACGATGCCCTCCATGATACACTTAGCACAGCCCAATACCTGATCTCTTCAATATGTGATCCATTCATTCCTCTTAAGTCACTGGCTCTGTAAGCTGTGCTGGGAGCACTCTATTTTCCATTGTAAGACTGTCTTTTGTTGCTTAAATCTCCACCAAATTCAAATGGATTGGGATGACATATTTCATGTCAAGTGTTTGCCTCAGGATATACATACACTCACATATATATCTGTGTATAGATGTAATTTGGGAGGAAGGGTGAGATTTGACATGAAGCAGTTCAGCTCTTCCTGAGGCTACTGGTGGGAGGGTTGAGTTCAACCATGTCCTACACACGTCCTTTCCCACCCCAAAATGCTCCAGCCTCCTCAACACATTCCAAGCTTCATTTTTGTACTCATTTACTTTGATCTCCAACCTTCACATATTGCAGCACAGCATTTCACACACTGATTGCACAGAGCATTCTCCCTACCCCAAGAACTACTTGGCTACCCATCATTTTGGGGTGCAATTGAGATCTTTATTTCCACCAGCAGCTGAAAGCAGAGAAATCTCTGCATCTACATGTCATTCCCCATGAGCCAGCTGAAATGTGGAAGTGTTATGGTTGGGGTATGATACCAGTAATAGATCAGAGATCCTTGTATAGGATATGAAGGAAGGACAGCACAGAAGTGTGTAAAACCCTTTTGATGAACATCATTTGGGCTTCCGTGGGTTAGGGTTGTCTCTCAAAGGAGATGAAATAACCAATATTCACACTCTCCTATGGAGAGTGAGACTATGGCTTATAAGGGAGTCAAATTCTGCTTCCTTTCAGCACAATCAGCCACATGCCTTCACCAACAGCACCATCAGCACCTCTCCACCACTACATGAACACTGTTCATTGCTGCTCAGTAACAAGAAATTTCTGTCATTTAAGAAGAAATGGCTAGTGAAGGGGTGCGTGGAGAGGCAGAAATAATGGAAAAATGTGAAAACTCAATAGTGAGAAACCTTAAACACATTAGATATAAATTGCTTCCAAAAATTATCATTGTAACTGATGGAATCAAAGTAATTCTCTCCTCCCAAAGCATCAAACATTGACCCAAGGTGCACCTTCATTTATCCATCTGGTCTTTCTGCAGGCTGGGAAGAGCAAAGCAGTAACTTCCACAGCCAATTCCCACAAGTCACAGAAGGATCCCCACCTGAAGCCTGATCTTTCAGGAAAGGATCCAATTTGCCATTCAGTTATATCTGAAAGGGTGAAGGCATTCTACTAATGATGTGCTCATCCCAAAGACTTTGCATCTTATGCTGAGAGATACACACTAAAAAAGCTAAAAATCGAAGTACCACTGCTGCTAAGTCAATCAACTCTGTAAAGTTTAAACAAGGATTTTAAATCTCTTCCAGGGCAACATAGCTCCTTCTCACCTTCCTTTCATGCAGTCCCCAGGTAACTGGAGGTGTCAGCACCTCCCTGACTCTGAGACTTTCATTACATTAAACCACAGCCCTAATAAATGTATTTGTTCCCACCTTGCTTCTCCCTGCTGCCATTGGGATCAATCTTGTTCCCATGCACAAACACACAGAATGGAGCAGACTTCGGACACGGATATTGAAAAGAGATAAGATAAACTACATAAAGAATTAGAAAAAGCAGGCGATAGCTTGTGATGTGATTAGACTGGAAATCAAAGTCTTGGGCTTTGAAACTAGAGATTTGACCTGGAGAAGGCTCAAGGAAGACTTATAGCAACCTTCCAATGTCTAAAAGGGACCTTCAAGAAACACAGATAGAAACTTTTTACAAAGGCCTGTAGGGACAGGCCAAGGGGAATGGCTTTAACCTGCCCAAGGGGAGACTGAGCTGAGCTCTTAGGCAGAAGCTGTTCCCTGTGAGGGTGCTGAGGCGCTGGCACAGGGTGCCCAGAGAAGCTGTGGCTGCCCCATCCCTGGCAGTGCTCAAGGCCAGGTTGGACACAGGGGCTTGGAGCAAGCTGCTCCAGTGGAAGGGGTCCATGTCCATGGCAGGGGTTGGAGCTGGAGGAGCTTTAAGGTCCCTTCCAACAGAAACCACTGTAAGACACATCCTGGGTACAGAAGCAGTTGCTCACACAGGGCAGGCAGGAGCTGGACCAGCCACAAGGACATAGCTGCTGCTATAGCTACTGCTGCATCCATGGCCACACGGTGCTTGGCAATCTCCTCCAGCCTCATAGTCCTGTGCTTCTTGAAGTATCTGCTGGTACCCACTGCTCCCTCCCAAGCACACAGCACCCTCCTTCACTAGAGGCACATGCACACACACTGGCTGCATGCAGCGTGGTGTCTACACAGTGCCAAGGTGATTCATGAAGTTCATTACCGAGTCTTGGTGTCTTGATTTCAGGACTCACACTAACAGACAAAAGCAGCCATAAAAAGATACCAAGTGTGAGCATACACTACATCAGAAAATGATCCATCAGTCAGAAAATAACCAATATAAAGCATCCAGGAAAGGAGAGATGCAAACAGTGAGCAGAAAAGGCAACTCCATGCAAACCGAGGCAAAGACTCCATACGGACTGCAAAAGGCAATGAAAGAAATTAAAAAGAGACTCAGGCTGGCTTTGAATCTCATTCTCTCTTTTTTTGAGCTGCTGCTGCTGCTCTTTTCCACCCCTCAAATTTCAATCAAATATTCAACTACATGCACAAGACACTGACTTCAACATTCAGTGCATGTAATCAACAGGCAAAGTAAGAAGCATGGCCATATGCCACAACTCTATTAGAGCTCATATAAAGCTTCAGCATTTCAAAACCTATTAAATTCCTGGGAATTGTTTGGACTTGCCAGTCTCAGGACATCATAGAGTAAGGAAATACATCCCAGTTAATAGAGGCAGGAAAAACACATGTTCTGACTGCAGCCTCTGATATGCTGGTAGAAAGATGTTTGGGAGAATAAAAGGATTTCTACCCAGCAGAGAACTGGGTAGTGTTTCTGCTCTTCTCTGGGTTTATTTTGCTCTGTTCATCTATCTCAGTGGCATTGCATGTATTCAGATGAGAAAAACAACACTGCTTAAAGACTCCGTACCTCACCATGCCTTCAATCAAGTGCCAAGGGGTGATATGAGATTGGACTGGAATAGCTAATAATTGCTCAGGTGAAGTCAATGAAGGTTGGATGTGTCACTTGATACTTGTCAGGTCAACCAAAACACACAGGAAAGCAAAAGGGAAGGTTCAAATAATCAGCAACTCTTGATTTAACAAGGAAAAATAGAAATGGATCTGCACACACATTCTGCCTTTAGGGAAGTGTCACAACTGCAGCAGAGCCTCTGCTGAAAGGGGTCACCCCATGCTGCCATTCCACATACATCTTCCTACCTTCCTATCATGGGGTAACAACTGTACCAGTTGGACGTGAGCCTCCCACATGTGCTTTACTCAGCACCCCTCTGGGCCCATGCTTCCAGGTCTTTATTCCCTTTCTATCAGAAATACTAATTATTAACCACATCAGGCAGAAGTCTGGCAAATTTAAAGGAAGGCGCCTCCCATTCATCTTCCCTTATGTCAGAAACATAAAGCGGGAAATGGAAGAAATCCTGTCACGTCTGTCAGACCCTTCAAAACCCGCATGGGAAGCTCATCCATCATTCACTTTAAACGACCAAAGCAAAGCGGTTTGAAACGAAGCAGCACAGGGGAGTCCTGGCAGCTCTCTCCCAAATGCCAAAGCCCAGCAGTTTGCAGATGGCACCATCGGTGATGCCAGACACCCTTCATTAAGGCATTGTCAAGTTCAGTCACAAACCTCTCCACCGCTCCCTCTGAATATGTTAAAGAGGGTCGTAGCTTACCATTAATTATGCTGAGCCTGAAGCGATGCTCACAAGGTTTTGCCTCCCGCACACGCTGCACTCAAGCAGTCTGAGCACAAAGCCCTTTGATCAGAAGGCAATAGCTGAGCTGGAAACTGTGACTGCACTTCCACGGGAGCTCCTCTTGATGCCTGTCACCTAACATCTTAAAAGCAAGCTGCCCTCAGAGTACCTTTATATGGAAGTGGCAGGGTTGGATTTTCAGTTCACATTCTGGCCACTGATTCCAACAGTTTATCCAAGGTCTGGGGAAGCTTTGCTATACTCAGTACAAGGTTAAGTAAGTGATCTGCCCCTATCATCTCTCCACTTGGAATATACAGAAGATCATTTTTTTTCTATGTATCAATATCCTATTCCACTTGCTTAACTTCTCCCCGTGAAAAGGCTCCATGAGAGGTTATACAGAGATAACCAACACAAGGGACCAGAGACACCAAGCAAGTGCGTTGCAGGAGGTCATGTTTCAGCTCTTCCATTAAATTATATGTGAAAATAAATCAGTGTAACAGGCCCCAGACAGATATCTCCAGCCACAGAGAAGGAAGACTGCAGCAGGGTTGCTCCAGTAAAGGAGAAAAGAGGAGAAAGAGTTAAAATCAGCAGACTCCCATACTGAAAGGCAGTGGCAGGACTTCCCAGCACTCCCTTCAGCTATAGGCAGGTCTAAAAATATATTTCCATAAGTATTAGAAACACAAAAGCCAAAAAATCAAAACACTGGTAAAAGGAGATCACCGACTCAGCATCTTACTGATTACAGCTCCCCAGCCAGCCTCCACCCCAGCAGCAAACCTATGCACAACCAATGGAAGACCCTATTTTAGGAGAATAAAGCCTTTGTTGCTGATCTATTTTGAATATTACCATCATGAAAAATAGCACACAGTAACCTTCCAGAAGAACAGCAGCACTAAAGGAATCTCCCACCACTGACTGCATCATCCCCAAGGTAATTCTGTAATAAAGGTTTTTATGGGTTTTTTTTTTTCCTTTTGGAAGGATTAAGTTTTCAACTAAATGCTATTTCTATAGAAAAAAAAATAATTGCATCGTTATTATTTCCCCTTAAATACATTCTTGCAGAGCTTCAGGGCAGCTTTAGTGTTCTTCTCTATCTTCTTATTTGAGGATAGAGCAACCTCACAGGTAGGACCCGTGTTGTTGTACATTGCACTGAGGCACTTCCCCTCTCATTTTGCTTTTCAGCAGAGCTGCCTATGAAAGCACACATTTATTATTCCTGCTAGGTCATGCCGAGAGAATTTCCCTGTGCGCTGATAAGGAACAGTCAGAAAACACATTCGACAACAAAAACCAGTCTTGAATGTTTGACATTTTCCACAGATTTGCTGAAAAAAGGAATGAGAACAAACGCATCTTGCGGTAGAATATAAAAGACTGAAATAGCAGGAACGCTCAGTAATGTTTTGCTTCCTTGGAAAAGCCATTGCTCACGGAGAAAGAATCTTGATGAAAACATTTTAACTAGACAAATGGCCTTTCCATGAGATAGCAGCCATGTGGCACAATAAAGGAGACCGACTCCCGGCTTTCTCACTGGGGCTTTCTGCAATTTTCTTTTGCTTTCATTTCAAAGGTCAGCGTATAGAGGGAATCATTGGAACTGCTCTCTGCATGCGAGGAAATGAAAGAGGAGGGGAAAAGTGTAACAACTGTCAAGGTTCTGGCAGAATTAAATGAATTAAACACTGCTCTGTGTCTGACAAGCGCCTACCAGTCCTGCTCTACAGTCTGTGCTCCTGTGGGATAGCCACCGAGATACTCAGCAAGTAATAATATCCCTGACGGTCCAAATCCTTCACTTCTGAATCTCTCTGGCAGATCAGTTGTCACCAGTACAAAGTCAACTGCTCCCAACTGTGCTTGCCACGGGGATGTCCCATCCTGAACATGCCCAAGTCCACAAGCACCAGGTAACATTGGCTGAAGCAACCTCTTGGCTGCCAGAGAAAGGCACAGGCAATCCCACATCCCTAGAGGAACTAGGAGATCTCAGTCAGTTCAATACCCTCCTCCGCACCATGCCTCTATCAGGCTGCACTGCATTCGTGTTCAAAGCAACATGCCACTGAGCAGCACGTGGAGGGCTTGCAGGGGGTTGGTTGCATTTTGAGCAACAGGCAGACACATTCGATTTGCCCTCAGTCAACTAAAGCTTCAGTCTGAAAGTACAACACCCCTGGGTGAGAACATCAGCAGACTCAGCAACCCAGCCCCACCGAGCTGTCCCTGGGTAGACCATTACCTGTGCCTCTTTAACAAGCAGAGAAGCAAAGTGTTGAGGTGTCAAAGTTTGAGACATGCCTCTGACATCAGGTCAGCTTCAGACAAAATCCAATAATTCATTTCCACCCTGCAAGCAGAGCTCTTTGCAATTCCATCCCACATCAACTCAATACCGCTTTCCATTCTATTTCCTCCACATCCACGACGTCCCTCACTCTCTTCACCCTGCGGTTCATTACTGTAACACATCCCCCCAGGTCTGCAGGTTGGATTTATTTTTACCGCAACAAATCACAGCAAGGGCAATGCAGGCAGCTCCCCTAGGGCCAGTTCTCAACCACCAGCTTTCGAGATGCAGCAAAAAGGCCCCAGTCACTGTTCTGAGGCTTTCACCCAAAACCCCTCCTGCTCTCTACAAAGAAGCTGCAGCTTCTCCATTACTGCCTTACTCCAGAATCACAAATTCCTTGTCAGGCAAAGCACAGGCAAGAGGCAGGCACAGCTGGGAGCATGGGATGCACAGCTGGCAAGGACTAAATGAGGAGCCCACTGATTTCCTACCACAGGCAGGAAGCACAGTCAAGTCACAATGATTTTTCCTCCTTTCAGAACCCACATTGACAAGAACAAAGGGACATGAGCATTCCAACCAGCCCCCCGACCTCAATGCAGCACATCTGTGGTAGTAACCCCCTAACCTCTCTAGCCCAGAGGACAGACATATCCTGCATTGGACTTAGCACACTGATGTGCTGAATGCACATAAGGAAATGCACAGTTCAACCTGGTACACTCACCAACTGCACAACAGCCAAGTCCATCCTCTTCTCACACCAAAATGAACCTGGGGTAACTCAACCAGTGCCAAAAAAGCTGATTTCTCCCCTGCCCCCAGTTTCTTATACTGACTTGGCATGCACAGGAGTTCACCAAGCTCAGCAGTTATATCAGCACAAAGAAAAGCAGCAGAAGGAAAGAGGAGAAACCCCCAAACTCTATTGTAAAACAGGCAAAACACACCAGGACATGGGTCAGACTCTAAATTTCATCCAAACCACCCATATGTCTCAGCTTCCCAGTCATAGATCTGGGGACCTGGCACTTTAGCTCTTCTGCATGAGATCAAGGTGAGCCCATAGGAGCCAGACAGGGAGAAGACTGCTCTGCCCCAACAGTTCCTGAGCATTTCAGCACTATCCCCACAACACTTGAAGCTAGCATATAGTTTAAAACATAATCCAGCAACTTTAAGGATTAAATGTCCAGAATTTAATTAAACTCGATGCCAAGCAGCAAGGAATAATACCCAGGGAGCAAAGAACAGAAACACAGAATATCTCAAGTTGGAAGGGACCCATGAGGATCAAGTCCAACTCCCTGCTCCCCATAGGGCAGCATCCGTCTCTTCTTTGTTACACTGAGGAAAAGGGAACCTGTAATTTATTATTCTTGCCCCAAAATTCCTGCAAAGGCATGGAGACACATATATAAAAACATAAAAGCAGCGGATGCCTCTGCAGGAATGCAGAACTTATTCTGCAGCTGAGCTGATATTCATCAAGCAATTCTTCTGTGGTTTCAGTGCGACACAGGTAAAAGCAATTTGTGTGCATTTTCAAACTGTTTCCCCCATGGGGAATTGGGGCAGGGTTTATATGTGAGCAGACAGCAGCAATGCACACTAAGACAGGTGATGCTCCTGGCACACAGCAGTGACCCAGCAGTGCAGAGAGAGAGCTCTGCACAGCACAGCTGCCTGTCTCAGCTCCAGTGTGCATTAACAACTGCTGGCTGTGTCAGATAAATCCTGGGAATCTCCATGGCACTGTGCTCCCATCGCACCTGGGATTTCCTTTGCAATGGGAGTGACAGGACAAGGGGTAATGGGTTCAAACTGAAACAGGAGAGGTTTAGATTGGATCTAAGGAAGAAATTCTTTCCTGTGAGGGTGGTGAGGCACTGGAATGGGTTGCCCAGGGAGGTTGTGAGTGCTCCATCCCTGGCAGTGTTCAAGGCCAGGTTGGATGAAGCCTTGGGTGCCATGGTTTAGTGTGAGGTGTCCCTGTTTTTGTCAGGGGGGTTGGACCTGGATGATCTTAAGGTCCTTTCTAACCCAAACTATTCTATGATTCTATGGTGCTTGTGGAGGAAGGAACAACACGCTCCCAGGCAGGGCCTCAGCTGGCATCTCTGGCCCAGCTGCAGCCTGGCAGCACAGCAAAGACCCAGCAAACCCTTCTGATGGGGATTTCAGTTGCTACAGATGCACTCAGTAGCTGCGAGGAAGAGGATGGTTAATCAGGCCAATGGGTTTGCTCAGCCACAAAGAGAGGCAAACCTGCACAGCAAGAACAGGCAGTAAATACATTACCCCAACATCACGAACTCCTCACCTTCTCCTTCCAAGGCAGTCTCCAAGACAGAACTATGCTGTACCTAGATATAAGATCTATCAAACAGATGGTTAAACTGCCAAATTAGCCACCAGAGGGAGTTATGGCAATACAACAAACAGCCCACTTCATTGACAACACAGAAAATAGTGCTGTAGATACCGACACAAGAACTCAAGCAAAGCATCTTCCCATTTCCTCTGCACCAATCCTTCCAAGTCTGTAGATAACAGCAGGACAGATGTCCTGACCCACCACCTGTAGCCTGCAGAGACAAGGTAGCTGCACAGCTGTGGATGTATGCATTGCCACAAACATGATGGTCTGTAAATAAAGCCCTGCAAGTGCAAGTCAGGATGCCAACATCACATTAAACTCTGGGGAAAGATCTCTTTAAAGGATCTCTACTAAAAGGGTCACTATCACAAACACACCAAAGCAGCTGCTGCTGCTACTAGGAACACCCTGTAGTGGTCCCTCACTCTGGTACCAAGTGCTTTATCTGCTTGACCCTTCATCCTCATTTGCAACCACAGCCACCCTTCTCCCTCACACTCCTGATTTTACATCCCAAAGGAATTCTCTGAACCATGCTCAACACAGTGGAAACCCAACCAGAGGCCTCTGGCCACTGCTGTGGTAGGGCTGATAAATAATTACTGTAGGGAATGGAGGACAACACAGTGGAAACCCAACCAGAGGCCTCTGGCCACTGCTGTGGTAGGGCTGATAAATAATTACTGTAGGGAATGGAGGACAAAACAGTGGAAACATGAGTTTCTCATGACTATAGCTATGAAACAACACTCAATAATCCATGTACAGTGCTGGTCTATAACATCTACATCATCATCTACCCTAGAACAGATGCTGCTTTGGAGAATAAACACAAGGTCAGACATTACATGGAAATGGAAAAAATCTGGGCTGAGTTTGAAGGGGCAGGGAATGGGTCTGCAGGACTATTCTGGGTCTCAGATAGCAAAAAGCATAGGGAAAAAAAACCCCACATATAGATGATATTTTGGTAGCTTATCTGTATTCATAATGGAAAAGCAAATGTATTTCTCTAAGTACTGTTGGAATACGTTTTTCATGTATTTGTTTCAGTTTCATTAATGAAAAGGGGGAAAGGGCACAGATACCAGGCTGGAAGCAGGCCATGGGTCACCCTTCTCAGGAAGCACCAGCTCTACCGAAAGTAATCCTGCTTGAGGCAGGGCGATGGGGACATACACAGACCCCTTCCAGGCACCCTGAACAGGTATGGCCACAGCAGGAAAGGAAGGGAGACAGACATGAGAGCAGCTTCTGGAGAACATGAACAGCCTCAGGGGGGGATCTGGCCACTCCAAAGCCAAGCTCAGGATTGAGGGCAGGGTGATCAGTGAGGTCAGCCCTGGGGACTCAAGAAGCGCTCGTCTTTCAGGGCTGGACTCATTGAAATCATCAATGTGCTCACAGAGCAAAGCACAACTGCAAAACACCACCCAGCAACGGGCACTGGAGCTGCCGACTCACATGGGGCTGACGGCTTTGATTCACTGGCAGGTCAAAAGGCAATCGCTCATTGAAATAATTGAGTGCCTCTTACTCAATGGGGTCAAGATGGTGAATAACCAGGGTCAGGTCCTCTCTGTGCCTGGCCTGGAGCTGGTGGGACAGAGCCAGCACAAGGGATGCTCCCACCCAGCTCCCATACCCCTCATAACGCTTCCCTTCTCTCTCCTGTCTTAGCTGTTCAAGTCCTAAGATGATGTGAAGGACTGTAATGAACAGTTCTAAACCTTCCCCTTCCTTCAAGGAAATTCTGTTTTCAAATCCAGTGTTCCTGATATAAAATATCAAGATACAAATCACAACGAGGAAAATTCTTAATCCAAAGGATGTATAATTTTATGCCATCAGCTATAACAACTGTGGTTTCCAACCTTGTTTTTCCACCTAAAGCTCTGGGACAAACAAAATGCCAACATTTGCTTTCAGATCCTTCCCAGGAAGGACATTCAGAGCCTCTTGGATTTAGCAGCACCCCAAATTACATGTTTAAATTCATTTTGCAGGAACAATGCCAAGAAGAGATAAAGGGAGATATAGGAAAGCAGGAAAGGAAGGGGAAAGAAGCGTAATCATGGCACTGCACTAAACCTTTGTCCAGCACAGAGATGTTTTGCAATTACTTAGCATAACAAATCAAAAGCACACAACAACACACCCTCTGGCTAAATTCTAGAGCAAACATACTCATCTCCAAATGTCATCAGCTGAAAGAGTATTTGCATTTGCATCCATAATCTGTATCTTTATCAGCAAAATGACCTTAAACCAGCTCTTTGCTCCTACTGTGGACACCTGAGTCCGGTTGAGCCAAGCTAACTCAGGGTCAGTAATAACCAATATCTTGCACTGGGATGTCTCCATGGTCCAGCAGCATCTCCTACAGCAACACACCTCAGAGGCAAGGACAATGCCTGTGCTGCCCACAGCTTAGATTAGACATGAAAAAAGACTCTTCCCTGTGAGGGTGCTGAGGCACAGGGTGCCCAGAGAAGCTGTGGCTGCCTCATCCCTGGCAGTGCTCAAGGCCAGGTTGGACACAGGGCCTTGCAGCAAGCTGCTCCAGTGGCAGGGGTCCCTGCCTATGGCTTTAAGGTCCCTTCCAGCCCAAATCATTCTATGATTGTCCCTGGCCACACTGCCTGTCCCTCATTAGCCATACCCATCTCTGCCAGCCATTTCCCATCCATCCTGCCTTCCCTGGGCAGCAGGTGCCCAGCTTGACCCACATTAGTCCCACATGCCTGACACTGCTTCCCTTGTAATTCTCACACCTCCAAGCAACAAGGACACTTACATCCTCTTTAAGCCCCTGCTGCAGGGGAGTGATGCAATATTAACACAGCAGAGAGAACTCTTCTACCCAGCAGCACCAAAGCCAGCACAAGGTGTTCCCCAAAAGCTATGAGCCATCCCTTTTCCTGAAGGACCAGCCTGTCCCTAGGGATTTGCAGAGGAGAAGCTTCTGCATACCTGCATCCCAAAGTCTAGCACAGAGATGAGGCTGTTCACCGCTAACCCCTGGGGTGCATCAAACTCTTGACAGCACAGGGTTGTAACTGATTTAAATCCATCTGATATCTTGTGCTCTGCCATCTGAATTACAGCACTGACTTCCATGCAGCAAACACCTCTCCCATACTGTCTGTTGCAGATCCACTACTCATCTCAGTAACCAACATGGTTTACTAGTAGCCTGGGACCAGTTTTACTGCCCTGTAATAACTAACCTCTTACTTGCAATTTACTAGTAACCTTCAAAGCCCCTTGATGGAAGCCTCAGAGATGCTCGATAGCAGTAGCTGTCCTTGGTAAATTCAAGTGGTCTTGAGACTTTTCCTGGCAACAATTTTTAGCAGATGCTTTTATTCTGGATTAGCTGGGAGGCTGGAGCTGTGTCACACGGCTGCTCAACCAGGCATCTTCAGGCCATTTCGGGATGCTTGTGTTCAAAGTACAAAATAGCTCTGATTAGCATGGTAATTGTTGGATGCAAGGAAGAGGGAGTTGGACTCAATGATCCTTAGGAGTCCCTTCCAACTTGAGGTATTCTATGATCCTGGTATCTCAAGCACATCAGCTGCTCTCAAAGTGACAGAGAGGAACGGGAAAGCATTTCCATGTTTGGGAGAGACTGTTTCAGAGTGAGCAATCCATGCATTTACAACACTGCCCATGGAGGAATTCAGCTCAGAGATGAAGAATCATGCAACAACAAGAGAATTAGGGTTTAAATCCCTCCCCAACATTTATCATCCCCACTGGCCTTTATCTGCAAATAAAGAAACAGCTCCTTCCACCCATGAAAGCTGCACATGGCAGGACATTAACCAGCTTTAAAAGGTCAGACCAGACAGCGATGGAGGCCATCAGGCAGATGGACAGATAGACCAATTGTTTCATTGCTCTGGGAAAGAAGAAGCAGGCACCACTTGCCTCCATAAGAATGGCTTAAGCACCCAGCACTCGGATGCATGACATCATGGCCAGAAACCTGTGCATATGGCAAATCCTGGGGACCTTTCCAGAAAAATCCAGCTTGGAAAGGCTTGTAAAAGCTTCACCAGAAAACTTTCCACAAGTGCTGGTCCATGTTTTCACTGTGACCAGATTTGTGCTGTGTCTTCTTTCATTGCCTATGCAGACAAACAGCAAGGATGCACCTTGGGAAAATACAGCTTAAGGTTCCACAACACCTGTGTTCTCAATTTAACCCCCACAAGCATCCACATCCCAAACTTGGCCACAGCATAGGAAAATAAAGATAAAAAGAGCATGCCAAGCATAGGAAAATAAAGATAAAAAGAGCATGCCAAGCATGCCACCATTCACAGGATCCTTCATTAGGATCATGAAGTCACTGAGAAAGTAAGACTGTATTAACTAATGGGATTAACCCTAAATGCCGCCTCTTTAGCAGAAGTGGGGAGAAGAATAACCAAGAGATTACTGGCTAAAAGCTAGCAAACTCTATTTGCAACAGACAATTCTACCTATCAAAGGCACATGTAAATCAATGAACTGGTGATCCACCACCTTAGTTTTCACAATTACTTCTTACAATGCATTCAGTTCTTGCTTCAAAGCACCCTTGGAGCTAGAGCTCCCACTCCGAGCTCCCCAGCGATCATCTGCTGTTGCAAAGCAATCAGATTCGTAGACATCTTGGAGTCTGTCTGCTTGGTTTTTAATGATGTACATCACTGTTCAGACAGATTATAACCCAGTTCCACCATTATCGATCATAACAATGAGTTATTCGGCCCAGCAATGAAACATCAGATTCTTTTTGTTTAGTTTTGCTACACTTGAGAACACTTCAGTGGCTTTTTCCTTCAAGAAGCACTAGACAGAGGGAGGGATAAATGAAGCTGTAAATAGAAATGGAAATGGGAGAGCTGTCATCAGTCACTGCGGCTCGTACAGAAGTTTATAAGTTGGCCCCAAGTTGGGAGAAGCCAGCGGCTGAATCAGAAGCCTGTTTCAGCAAACAGCAAAGGATTTGTGCAGGGGAACAGGACACCACATGGAACTAAAAACAAGGAATACTTGCCTAAGGAGAAACCAAACCAGCAAAAGACAGACGCCCCAACCTGAACTGCACTGAAAAAGGCTCCCAGGGTCGCTGGTTGTCACTCAGTTTCTGCCATGGCATTCTAGAATGAGAGGGGAAACCACGCAGCTCCGCAGCACAAACCCTGCCTGTGAGATTAAGGCTCCTATGAGCACCAGTGCTCACAGGCTCGCTACCACATTAGGAAGGGAAGTATTTCAACAGGGCAATAAAAACATCCTTTCCTTACTGCCAGCAGCTCACCCCAGCACCACGGCCCTTTTGATGCTGCTGTGATGCTCACCCAATCCCTGTGCAATTCAGAAGTCTTCTTAGACCATCCTGGGGAGGTAATCCCACAGACCTCAGCCAGCAAGGTGCACAACATACCTGCTGTCCATTTATTGCTTATATCATGTCAGCAAACAATGGCTCTGTATCCCACCTTTGCCCTAGCCCATGCCACCAATTCCCTGCTCATTCAGGGCCTGTCAAGTGTTTGGGAATAGCTGACAGTGAATCGTTTTATGTTTATGATAGTATTACAGAGCTTAGAAGATAATCTCTGTCTCAGATTCCTGAGCTACAGAATCAGGTTGGGTTTTAAATACGAATCATGGCAGTATACAGCCTGAGCTCACTTCCAAGCTTTAATACGTGTTCCCTAGAAGGCCAAAGCACTGGTAACTGTGAGGGCAATAATAAAGAGAGGAAATGCCATGAAATACAGCCCCCCTGGAGCTCAATTACTTCTGACTCATCCTCCCAAACAAGTTCTTTGCCTCCATAAATCAGAGGGAACAGAAACACACTGCTGAGAGAGGGTAATTATTCTTGAACAGTGTGAGGGGAAAAACACACATGCGAATAGTGCCATCTCATGAGACTTGTGGTGTCGACAGAGAGAAAACCATGCTGTTAGAAACCAGAGGGACCCACTGCAGTCTGGGTGACAGCATTCAGTCATGGGAGCTCCCCAGTCTGCAATTCAGGAGCCATCCTGACAAGGTAACACTTGCTCTGAGCAAAGAAAACAATCCCAGCCTGGTTCAATGGCCAAGATCTTCAAGGCATCTGTCCAGTTCAACAGTGAAGTTGATTTGAAGATTGTTCCCCCTTTCCAGAGCTTCCTTTGGCCCTTGTATTTTCATTAACAGAAATAAAACCCAGATACACTTTTAAGAACAGGAACTCATCAGCTTTGCTGCTTCAGTGCCAGCATGCCATGACAAAGGTGGCGATGAGAAGCAAAGCCAGTAGAGTCCAATCTTTCCCAGCTCTGCTCTGAACAGGTCTCTACAAGGTTAACAAGGACAGAACTTGGCATCACGCATGCTACCACAGTAAAGCAGGTCTGTGAGACACCAAGGAGCCCCAGGGCATGTTCCTCTCAAGACCTCACTGCTCCACTGGGCTGAAGTTGCATCCATAGGACCGGTTTGCACCTATGCCAAGACAGCAGGAAGCCCATTGACTGAACGGTGGCATTGCCATTTCAGTAACCATCAGCTCAGGAACAGCATGAATTACCATCCTACAGTGGTATATAGAGATAAAGTCAATTTGTCTCCTCTCATACACTCACCCTTTCCTCCCGGGACACATCTCTGCCAATCCACTGTCCAATTAACCTTACATTAAAGGCTTCCTAGACACTTACAAAAAGCCACAACACCCATGATTAGTACTTCATTTCACATGCATTACTACAACCACGCATCCTGGTCTACGCTCCCCTTTGGAAGCAAAACTCTGACTTTATCCCTGCTCTGAGCCTCTTTCCAGGTCTCCTGGTTTGTTCCAGGGCCAGGAGACAGCAGCAGGCAGCGCAACCATTTTTTCCCCTGGAGTCATATAGAAGCACAAACCTAAGCTCTATTCCAGAACAGCTTGCAAGTAGAACATTGAACTATGCTGTACACAGCAGGGACAAACTCTTTCCAGAAGTGTTTATAATGCAGGGCAGGCACCTCTGTGTTAAGAACATATAAAGCTGACAAAGTGGAAGCACACTTCTGTAGCATAAACACAGAACAAAAGATGTGCAGTTCGGTGCCTTCAAACTGAGAACAGGGCAGCAGCCTTCAGATATGTCAAAGGTATATCACACATCCTCCAAGTTACATCCAAGTACCCACACAACACACAGTTGGGCCCTGTGAGTAATGTCATTGTGTTGTGCTCGAGGAATGCCTCAAAGCCAAGGACTTCAGAGAGGGCTTCAAACATGGGCTGTGCTGTTGTCAAAGGGCTATGGGAGACCTCAACAGACATCCTCCTCTAGGACAATTGGGTGCTCCCAAAATTGCTGCACCTTCAAACGAGTGCTAACTCAACTCTTCCCATGCCCAACATCACATTTGTCAAGTGGAAAGAATCTCAACATCCAACTTGTCAATGCGAGTTGACCAATGGCAGTACTGTCACATGCATTACTGCATTACTTTCCATGACCTTCTGGGACCACCAGTGGTCTGTAGATTGTGATTTGGTAATTACTGGCCTGTGGGAAGTTGTTGCAGCAAGTAAACATGAGGTTTGTGTAATATCACCCTTTATTGCCTCCCGCAGGGGCGATAACACAGGGGAGGAAGTGAGGCTTCAGTATTGACAGATTTCTTTACTAAACTTGTGTCTTTGACAATTTCCCACTCGTTCTGCTGCCACAGATACTGTATTGAATAATCACAGTGCTCCCCCTGCTTCTCTCCTCCCCTCTTCAGCTAAGCACATCAACTCCAAAAGCAAACATAGAACCTGTGGGTTTAACAAAGTTGTCCTAAACATCCCCTTTGGACATTGCTCTCACCAAAGGATGATGATAGTTTGTACATCCACAACTGCAGCCCTGCAATTCCAAACCCTCTGCTGTGCTGGATGCCTCACAACCAGCACCACCACCACACCATGAGGATGGCAGAAACCTTCAAGCAGAGCAAAACCTGTATGTGTACATCAATGAGAGTCTCAGACTTCACCCACACACACATCGCAAAGGGGAAGCAAAGGATCTCACCAGCCTCTCATCTGAATATATTCTTTGAGATTCACTTCTGATGCATGACCTTTAGCATGGAAAACATTTCCTACACACCTCCCCTCTTATTTTTAATATCACTGTCAGGAAGCGGATGCATTTCATGTGCTCTCATCAGAAACAACCGAAAAATCCAAAAGGAAATAATGAAAGAGAAAAAAAAGAGATTCTATAATGCTGACATTTGATGTTGGTATTTAGCTGTAATGTCACCTTTGCTAGCTTCGCAATTCATCAGCAATGAGCAGATACTGGGATCTTTCTACATGAGGAAGAAAGAAATAACATGATTTCGAGAAGGTTTAAAAGTGTATGAATATACATGGCTCTCCAAGACTGAGGGAAGGGGGGATCTTACCTTGTACCAGTGTCTGCAAAGCTTTGGGAGCAGAATGGGTAAGAGGAATGCAAAGGGTGGTAGTCAAGTCAAAGGGAAGGGCTGTAAAGACCCCACTGACACAGCTTCAGAAACCACTGCTACATCTTTCATCAGTATGAAGAGCGCACCAGCTCTGTATCAAGGGTAAAAAGTACCTGAACTTCCTCCCCCAAAGTGACAATTCCAGCACTTCCCACCAGAAGCGATGCTTCCCAGGCTGCAAACGCAGAGTACAGTCAATGGGGCTGATGGCAATTGAGAGAAAGAAGGGCAGTTCATCTCCTGGCCCATGAAATTGCAGACTGCCATCAGAAGCTATTTCCTTCAATTCAGAATATTCCCTCCCTTTTTCCCCCTTTAACAATGGGCCCAGAAAAAGCCGGAGACATCTGTCAAGCCCAGATGGCTCACTTGGAAAATGACTGTGCTTCTGTTTATAAGAGAAGTGATAGAGTCAACAGAGAAGGGTTGGATATTTATGTACATTGCAAGCCGCTCATCTCTGCGGGGACAACTCGAAGTCTCCCATCTCGGCTGCAGGAGGGACCAAATTGCTCCTGCTCCACTGAGGGACCCCGTTTGCAATGGGCCACGCTCAGGGAAGGTGAGATCCTGTGGTTAAACTGCTCCTGCCTCCATCACCAAGGTCTCACAAGCCTCTAGCCAGGAAATGCCCCTTGGGAAAAGGGTACCCAGAGGATTATCCAGTGACTCCTCATGCGGAAGCATCAGACTCCAGGTCCTAGGCTCCGCTGTAAATAAAATGTAATTCTGCCCTTTAAAAGCTAAGGGTAGCAGGGAAGGGAGGGGAGATAAAAAGGAAAAATAGCTCCATACTGAAAAGAGTAATTTCCAGGGGATTAAGCTATTGTGCTATTCGCTTTTGTCTATTTTAGCTGCTGCTTAAGATGTTAACCTCACTACTCCCAATGAAGCAATGAAAACAATTATTGTGCTGGCGATGGGATTTACAGCTGAGAAGAAATGCCTGTTATGGAAGGAGTGAGGAGTGCCATTATGAATAACCACTTCCAGTCCCAGCAGTGCCCTGTAACCAGCAAAGAATATATTGTTCCTTATGGCACTTCAGGCTGGGTGGGCAGGAGGACACACACAGGGACAATACATCTGCCAAACCTCAATCCACCCGCAGGGCAGAGCCAAGACATCACAGCAAGGGGAGCCTTAAATAAGTTTGGCATGAAGACACATGCCTTTGCTCCAAGACCTTCATTTTCACCAGCAGACACTACCAAAAGCAATGCTGTGCCAGCAAAACCACCCAGAGGAGAAGCTCAAAGCCCTTAGAGTGTCCCTGTACAACCTGCAGTCACTTTTCTTCTAACCAAATCCCATTCAGTTTGCTGCAAGATGGGGAAGAGAATCAAATGCTTCACCTGATTCAGGGGGGGGACTCCAATCACAACTGTGCATAGATGCCCCCATTGCACACTGGCTGCAGGCACCATGCAGTCAAGAAAAGTGCCTGGTGCTCAAGAAGGCAAATGAAGGGGATCCAAGCTGAACACAGCACGCAGCCCTAATGGCCTTTCTAAAGCCCTCACGCTGCCAGCCAGCGATGTCAAGTAACTGCTCTCACAAAGCCATCACAAACTAAGTTCATTTAGTACTTGCAGAGGTGCCACGCTGACACGATAAACTCAGGGAGGGAAGCAGCTTGCTTAAAAGACAGAGAAACATAACAAATAAGTTTCCTTCTTCTCCATCCAGCCCCCACCACCAACTGCCTCCCTGGCCTTCTGCTGTCGATAGGATACCAGGACACAAATCTTATTCTACTCAACACTTACTCTTTAAATAGAGAGGCAGCTTTCGCAGTTGCACAAAGAAGAAGATGCAAGGACCCTCCACCAGCACAGTGCTAACAGCAGCCACACACTAGGGACCCTCACTCAGCACAGCCAGCCCCTGCAGGTATGAATGCCCTGCCATCCCCAGTGAACCTCAAGCCTCTGCATCTTCCAGTAGCACACGCCATCACCAAACCAGTGACAGGAAGGCAGGAACCTTTGGCTGCATCTTGCTTGTTTCCTTGCTGACTACAAAAGGGGTCACAGCAAAAAAGACACAGCAACTTTGCTGAGCCCCGCACAACTTTGCGGCGCACTATCAAGCTTTGAAGGCTGCTCTGATTGCCTTTATCACTGCTATTTTTGCTGCCTATGCTGGGGACTACCAAGGGACCATGCAAAACACTGCCTCTGTAAGAAAAGGAATATTCCACAACATCCTTTTCCCCCTTATCTCACTGAAGACACAGGTCCTACTATATTCCCAGGAATCTGCTTTGGAACAAGAGCATCAACCCAGTTGGGCAATTCCTTCATCTTTCCTCAATACCAGGACAATAGATGGAGTTGCTAACAGCACAAGACAAACATTTCAAAGCATGCTGATGCAGTCTTTTCTTCTGCCCGCTTTGGCTCCGCACTGGGGTGCAGTAGCTGTGGTATAGGTGCTTTGCATTTCTATCCCAGCTGCAGTCACCTAGGGCAGAAGGAATCCGCCATGAAAACCCCTTGGGGCCAATCCATGGCTACCACAGAAGAGCACTGCAGAGCCTCCTCTTACTCTCCCAGCACAAGGTCTCCAAAAACCACCAACAATGAGAGCCCACAGAGCTCAGATCCTGGACATCAACTCCTCCAAGGACCAAAGGAGCTCAGGCCTGCAAAGCTAGGTCAAGTCCAACTCCAAGAAGCATTTATTTCCTAGGTAAACTAAACATTCACGGTTCAGAATTACATTAAACTGAGAAGATGAGAACTCCATTAGCTAATCTAATTTAACCTCATCTGTTTGAATTTCATTAGATGTGGCTGCACTGGAGACTTCAAGTAATGAGACTCCAGGACACTGGGATCCTGACTGCTTCTAACTCCATCTCCTAAGCTGATGTGGACAGCTGTAATGGTGCTAATTAGCTGCAGAACCTGTGATGTACTTCACATGAGCTCAGGGTGAATTAAAACAAAGCCAAATGAATGAGAAAGCATCAGTAGTTGTACACAACGTACAGGATGGGAATAGCACACCCTGCGCATGCAGATGCCTTGACTCAGACAGAGAAGAGCATTGCACAGGAACAAAGCGTCCTTGGGTAGGATCAGTTAATTAGGTTGATAAATTAAAGGCTGAAACTGGAGGTAAAAAAAGAGCTTTCTTATTTAAATAACCTCTCTACAAGTTCTCACAGCCATCGGAAGCTGCACATTAAAGCTATTCCGGAAAACAATTGGAGCATTGTCATTTCTGTAACCCACTTGGTTGTTTTACATACAGAGAAATCATCAAGCTTAGATTTGTCAGCACTCCCACAGAGATCAAGAGGATGCTAGTTTGAATAAGCAGCTAAGCAGCCTGGATGGCAGCGCTTGGTCCTGAGCCCTGCCCAAGTAACATAAAGGGCCCATGCTGCTCTTTGCTTAGACTGCAAGCATAGATTGGGCTCGAGCTCTTGATCAGCACATGCATCATTGTAGGTTTTTATGTCAAAAAGAACCTTTGAACTTCAATGCCATAAAGACAGTCTGCAAAACAAGTGATGTTTATTGTTGTGTCCATGAATGAAGTTGTACTGGAACAGGAGAAGCACAGGCAACCCATGGGAGCATTCAAGCCACCAGCTCTCACACTGTGATGTCTAAGGAGGGATGCTCCAAAGCCACAGCACATCTGGTCTGCTTCAGAAAGCAATAAGGGTCCCTCCAGCCAACAAGACTAAAACCAAGTTAAAGCAGCAACACTAAGACTCATCTTTGGATCTGATCTTGGGGGGTTTTTGCCAAGCTACAGCAGTTTGGGAAGAGGATGGAATGTTATGAAATTGGCTGGATTCTGCCAAATGAGATGTTCCGAGGCCAGAATCAGGCCATTTTCCCACTGATATAGATACATTTGCAGGACATATACAGCAGCCCTTCATCCTCTGCACCTTGGCTGCCTTTCCAGGTCTCTGCCTTTCCTGGGGAAAGCCCAACAGCACTGCCCCCAGCATGAATTCCAGGTTTTCCATGGCACAGTGATACCTGCAGCATAAAGAGACATCTCCAAAGGACTCAACCATCCCAGCCAGCCTCTCCCTTCTCTGCAGAAGGTATGGAGTAATTACATCAGCTTTAATGACCTGAGGCAAAGCCAGGGCACTTCAATGCTTTTCCAGCATAAGCCCTTGTAGTTCACCTTCACTACAGCCCCAGCAAGCCCAGGAGGAGCCCATTGCAATGAGCTCATCAGGAAGATGCTGAGGTACAAATCACCCCAGCATGTTCCTGCCTCAATTAATGCCTTCTTTGGAGCCTGCAGCAGTGGGGAGCTTAAAAAGCTTGGAAAGCCACGCAGGAGCATGATTCACTGTACAAGAACAGGATTCAGGCAGGGAGAAGGTTTGTAACCTCCTCTTGGCCTCTTCCACAGCCCCAGTGGTACCCGGAGCAGCCTGTGGGGGACACAGAGAGGACTTGAGAAGCATTCAAAGCCTTTGAGAAATACAACCTCATGCGATTTAAACACTAAATACACCCAGTGTGGGGGAGATCTTAGTTATAAACTGGGGAGGGGGGGAAAGGGAAACAGGCGGAATTAATCCAGATCTCTCATGGAATAGCGGTTCTCACAACTGTTTGTGGTTGAACCTACTCCAGGCTCTCCCACCCCATGCAACCACATTGATATCGATTTCAGAATTGCTTTCAAATTACAAGTGAGAGCAATAAAATTAACTGCATGAATTCTGGCCATTACACTTCTCTTGTGATTTCAATTATTGATTAAGGACCACAGCAGAAGCATTAAGGCTCAAAACGTTAACAGTGATTAGTACTTTGCTATTGTAGGATATGGGAGGGTGGCAGGGGGGAGTATTGATATTTACTTTTTTCCTTTTCTAATTTCAGGAGCAACGTTTGTGCTGGATACTCTGGGAACTGCAGTTCAAAAGCCACATTCCATGGAAAGTGCCTAAAAGGATAGAAACCGTTCCCAAATGATGCAAATACAGCGAGCTTTGATAGCAAACAGTGGTTATAAATCACTGTGTTTCAGTGGCCTGGCTCAAAAAGCTTTATAATTCACAATGAATGGCCTCACTGGTTTTAGTATCCTTGCTGATCAGCTGGTATTTATTGGAAGAAGCTGCCATGATCCTCCAGAGGTAATGGGCAAATGAGGTGTCAGGGGTTTATGCAGAGAAGCAAACAGGTTTTACAAGCAGCCTCCTGCGCCAAATACATTGCTGGCATGGTTCTGTTGGCTGCTCTGGGCTTTTTCCTAGAGAAGAGCAGCCCTGGATTTTTAAACATACAAGGAGCAGCTTCATCATCATCTGTGATACTGCTGAACACCTGCATATTTCACAAGCTGCACTGACAGAGCAATGGGAAAGGGTAACAGGCATGTCCCATGAGATAAGGCAGCCCTGTAAGTCAAGAACTGATCGAAATGAGCATGATATTCCCTTTACAGGGATGCTTTGGCTGCTTGCACCCATCTCCTGATGCTGCCATCATAAATGCCCAGAAGCTTTCAGCCTTTAACACAGCAGAGACAGAACCTGGATGGGGAGCAATCACAGCAGCGCTTTATTCACCCTCCCTGTTTATCCTTCTGGAGCAGATCTGGAGCTACCCTCAAGTGGGAAAGCTGAGATATGGATGTGCTTCCTGAGAGGGTGCACATATTCACCCAAAGACACATGTGCACACCTGTGCAAGAGGATGGATGCGGTCAGCAGAGGGTTATGCATTTGCTTATCTGCAGCAAACTACTTCAAGTTGGAGCCAGAAGGATTTGCATGGTCTTGCTCCACTGCGCACCAAGTGCTGTAAAGCTCTGCTTGGCAGCTGCCTTCTCTAGGAAGGCTGGTCTCTGAAGGCTGCCTCCATAAACTCCTCTGATTTCTTGTTCCTCCTAACTAAGCTAAGCTGATAAGCTGTGCTGAACGTCACACTCCTCAAATCACTCAGCAGAATCTCACAGCAAGGCAGTTTCCAAGTTAACTCAGTGACTTACGTCTCCCTCTTCCCTTATGCTGCTTCATTGAAAACATCATTTGCACAAAGATCAAGAGCCCATTTCTCTGCAGTGCAAGCCTACCACGAACACCACCCTCACTGCAAAAGCTGCCACATATACACAACAGCAGCAGGGAAGAAGAGCCACACACACAGGGCTGTATCGGGTCCTTAAGGGCATACAAGCACTATAGCCCCAGCACAACAAACCAGCACCGCTCCAGAGTTCAACACCACCCTTCTTACTGTGCTTGTAGGTTAAGAGGTAAATGCACATCAGGGCTCTAATGGGCTGTGCCTTGTAAAAACACACAGGGGAACTGGAGCAGATTTAAAGGCTATCCCATCTGAGGTTAAATCACAGCTTTTGGCCACAAAACCCCACTGGAGGATTCTGGATAGCAAACCCTAAGCTAATGACCAGAATGTTTCACCAGCTAAGATCTGCAGTCAGTGTGCCAAGAGATGCTGCAGCTGCTACCAAGACCAGAAAGTTTTGACTTCCTTACAGTGAGATACCACAACCGAGGAGAAGGCCACTTACAGGCAAGGAGATGGGCAGTAACGTTGCAGCATGGATAAGAGGCTGTGCCCAGCCTCAGGTACAGGAGGGGACCAGGGCTCCTTCATAGGCTCCTGCTTCACACTTGTTCAAAAAGGGAGAAAATGCAGCGTGTGCCAGAACCCCCCTTTCCGCACTCTCTCTCAGTATAGATGGTTTGACTCTAATCCACAAAACCTCAGCTGTTCCTTAGTGATAAACCCAATTGCACTTCAGAGGTGAGCAACGTCAGACTTTGAGGGTAAGCTGTAAATCTCCAAAGGGCAGCATCACGCATACGCACGGGCACACGGCACGTAAAGCCAGCAGCCAGCATTCATTCAGAGGTTTGATGTTGGATCATAAGTCAACTCTGAACCTACATCCCCCCTTTACCACCTTGCTTTGTACATTTTGCCTACTTCACAGGCTGATCATTCACACCCCAGCACTGCAATCGTTTCCCTTCTCCTTGAGCAGCCTGAGCTCTTAGCTTGGGTCGCAGGTACCCTGTGATGGAGGGCACACGCAAGGACAGGTCATTTAAGCCAAGTCAGTGAGGCTGCTGTGCTTGCACAGTGTACAGCTTAACTGTGGAACTCAACAGCTGAAGGATGGGAGGGAGGCCAACAACATGGGTGGTTTTCAGAAGGACATCACCCAGCTCACAGCCAGTTCTCAAGGAGCAGGACACCCAACCACGACTGGGAGGCAGGAGCAGGGGGAAGGCTGCACACAAGGAACAAGCACCCAATGCCCACACTGACCCAATCCCTCTTCTCTGTACTTCAGTACTATCAATCCTATCTTCTCTGTACTTCAATACTACTCTGCCCTTCAGTACTATCAGGACAGAATAACTGGGATAGATGATCTGAGCCAGTCTGGCAAGTACCTTACCAGCTGAGACCATTTGCTAATTCAAGCTTAAGCCAGCACATTCCAGTTTCTGAAGGGAAGACAGCAACTGAACATCTGAACCCAGGTCTGGCCGGTCAGCCACAAGGCCGAGATCAGATTTATATCATCCCAAAAAACACTGGAGATAGTACGGATGTCTACCCTACAGCTAAGCATAGCAAGGGACTTTGATTTATCTCAGGAACAGGAATGCATCCCTTAGCTCTGTTTCTTAGAGGAGAAGTCATCACATCCTTTACATATTTTGGCCATTTAGCAGGGAGGGGAAGTTATGAACACACCTGAAGCATTTGGATGTGCTCAGCTTCCAGAGATCTCCTAATGAACAGTCATGACATTAGATCAGTGTTTTCCTACACAAACAAGATTTTAACTAGAAGCATAACAAGGACTTACAGCAGCTGTGCCTGTCATTACTCAGCTCAGCCTGTTAATGCAATTGGCTTGCTAGAACCAAATGGGTTCTAAGACTAATTCAAACCAGGTGGGTTTGTGCAGTAACTTCTTCACACAACATCGAGGACTTTCTGTTGCCAAACCACCTCCACTCTTCCTGAGGACCTGCACAGGTTCCAATTGCTCATCTTTGGGGGCAATAAAACTATCAAGTCTAATCAAACTCAGAACACTGCCTGTGTGATAGAGCACACTGCAAGGCTCACCTTAGGAGAAAAGCAATATGGAGTGAATGATAAAGGCTGGCCCTCATGAGCCTTCTCCAAAGGATTGTGCTCCCTCAGAGCATGTTCTATGTCACTGTACTTCTCAAGGGAGATAGCCTTGGCATAAGATAAGCCCAGGAGGGCTTAGAAGCAACTTGTTAGTCTGAAGCTCAGAAAAGGAGAGTGATGTGAAGGACTCTTCCAACTATAAGACAAGCTTTGTATCTGGAGGGGTCATCACCACCTCTGCTGGCCACACACAACCCAGCCCATGTCACAGCTCTGGTGATTCAGTGTCTTCCACAGAAGGTCCAAGCACGGACTGGGAATTGAGAGCCCACAGAACTGACTGGCTGATGATGAATGTTTCAAGGAATATCTCCTGAGTGGAGGATTTTAGAGCTACCTCTTATTTCCCTGCAGAGCTGCAGGATACTATAGCCCTGTGAGGCCTTACACACTTGTACATTGCAGGACACCCTTGGTTTTAGCAGCACAGGGACTGACAGGAGAAACCACACAAACAAATCACAGCTCTGCAGAAGACCAGCTGAGAGCCATGCAACCAGGGGGGGCTTCATTCACATGGGAACCTCTTTGATGAGCACATCAAAACCCCTTTGCTTGTGATCTTTCAAACAGGGCTTGGTCACAAGCAGTTAGGATTACAGCAAGGCCAGACTCAACAGGAAAGCAGGCTTGAGCCGTGTGTTTTGCCATGTCCTCTCTCATTTGAGTTCCCAGAGGGGCAGAGGAAAATGGAAAGAAAGCACATTGGAAAAGTTGTTTTAATTTCATTCCTAACCTGAGGCCCAAGCGAGCTCCTGCTTTACCAAATAGTTACTGGGTTCCCCCACAGCTAATTCCCATGCTTGGCTTTGTTTCAGCCTCTTGATTAATATGAAATCCTAAGCAACAACAGTGTTTGGAGAGGGTGGAAAAGTAGAAGACAAATGTACGTTCCTCAAATGGTTACTAAAACCAAGGGCTTAAAAGGTGCCCCAAAACCACCCCACAAACCAAATGCAACAGCCTCTGTAGTGACTGGGTGGTTTTGACTTCTCCATGGATACAAGTCACCTGCCATCCCAGAAAGAAAAGCTCAGGGACAGCAGTGCCTTGGGTTTATTTCCATTACCGGCATGTAAACATAAAACCCACAGTGCCTCCGTTTCCCCAGTGCAGGTCTGGCACCAGGGTAACCACAAAGCACAAGGCTCTGGATATGGTGAAATCCTATCGCTAGAGCAGTATTGGTGCAAGAAACCTAGATTTCTCCCAGAGGAATGCTGCAGACATGGGCCACATGGAGCCGATTTCCCTCTTGAACTGCATAATCTGGGAGGGTGTTGCAGTTTAAGCCCAGCCGTAAATCAGAACCACGCAGCCGCTCTCACTGCTGCCTCCTCCTCTTCCTCCCCCCCAGTTCCCAGAGGGATGGGGAGGAGAACAGAAAGAACCTAACTCCCACAGGTTGAGATAAGAGCAGACCAGTAACTAAGGTATAACACAGACCACTGCTGCTACCATCAATAATAATAACAATAAGGGAAATAACCACTCACGATACCTAGTCCAACCCCGCAGTGCACTCGCCCTTCCAAGTAACTGCCCCCAGTTTACATCCTGGGCATGACATGCTGTGCTATGGAATACCTCTTTGGCCAGTTTGGGTCAGGTGTCCTGTCTCTGCTTCCTCCCAGCTTCCCCTCCTCCCTGGCAGAGCATGAGACTCACAAAGTCCTTGCTCAGACTAAACATGACTGAGCAACAACTAAAACCATCGGTGTTATCGGCACTGCACTCAGGCTGGAAGTCAAAACCACAGCGCTGCACCAGCTACTGAGAAGGAGGAAAATAACTGCTATTGCTGAACCCAGGACAGAGGGAAATGCTAGACATCTTTGCAAAGCAAACCTTGTCCCTAATAAGGCTGTATCAGTAGGCTGCATTAATAAGACCTGCTCTGCCAAACACCCTAGTGTAGCATTAGGTGCAAAACGTGGGTCCCCTGGGTGACGGAGGTCTCCCAGCTTGGAAATCTAGAAGAAAAGCTAGCTAAAACATAGTGTAACCTGAAGGAAGACAGCTTTAAAGAGCTGGCTCTGTGCATGGAGCAGATGGGACTTCCACAGCTTTAGGAGGACCCAGGGTGAAGACAGGAACAAACCTTCTTGCACTTACACCTTTAAGTTCAGCCCTTGCAGTGGAGATCACACAAACCCACCGGCAGTCACACAGTGCCTGTGCCTCAGATTCTACAGTTCTCAGTCTCCACCAAATCCAACAGCACCCTGCAGCCAGCATTCCCAGGAGGAGCAGGATCTTCCCTGTAAAGACACTGCATAAGTCTGCCTTGCCTTTTTAGTTTTAAAGTCAGTCTTATGGATGTTAGGAGAACAGAGAGAGAAATCACTGCCCAGGAACAGAGTTGTGCTGGGAATACATATTTCATAGAATCATAGAATAGTTCAGGTTGGAAAGGACCTTAAGATCATCCAGTTCCAACCC
>NDXB01018676.1:0-14289 GCA_002631895.1 Agapornis roseicollis | reverse complement strand
TGTAAATTCTGCCACCACCCCCTTGGCCCCCTCCAAAAAAAAAAAAAAAAACACCCAAACAATCAACCACAAACATCCCAAAAAGAAACCAGGATTGGCTTAGGTAAGATTTTTGAAAATAAGATTTCTGGGAAGAATCCATATTTTCTGTAGTGTTCTTTAGCAGTGGATGTCAAATTTTCTTAGAAATTTCTATTTTACAGGAAAGGAATTAAAGCATAATGGTATGACTTTATTGTCTAAAGCCAAAGATGCTGCTGAGCAGCGAATCAAATCATAAATCCTTCTCTAAGAAAGCTTCTTGACTAAGACCTACAGAATCCAGGATTAATCTGTGTGATCTGTTTGTAGGCTGGAAGAAGGTGTTAGGGGTTACAATCAAGTGTCAGTTGCAACTGCCCTAACATTCATTTAAGAAAGAGAAAATTACTTAACTACTGTGTTTTTTAAGAGTCCAGCTGGTTAACTGTATTTTGTACTGAAAAACAGTTCTTTCTGCCAACTTTTGACTGTCAGCTGCAAAATAACCCTGCTGAAGGACTTCACACATAAAAACCAGTATACATAAAGCAAAGATATTTTTGTACCCTAACAGTGTACGATGTTCAGGTCTCAAGTCTTTACTTACTCTTAGACTTACAGGTCTATAGTCTCCTAAAGACTATTTCAGATCAAAAATTTTCTGTAGTATATTTTATTTATTACCTTTTGCTGAAATTAAGCCTCTCTGTATGACCAAGAAGATGGTGAAGCTGCCTTCTAATCCCAACTCTAAACTGGATAGACAGAAATACAAATATGTGTGTTCAATTTCCTAAGCATGCCTTCTAAACAATTCCCTACTACATTCTGTTTCTGTTAGATTTTTGTCAGAGGATGCCCACCAGTTTAGGGCCAACTCCCTGCTTAAAGGTCAGTCTGTGTGTGGTCAGCTGGGGCTCCTTCCAGGGCTTTAAAAGTGTAAGGCTCAATGGTAAGACACAGGTAGATATTAGATGGTTTGAAAAAGAGAAGTTGGCACCTATTCAACCTAATAACGGAAACTTAAGCTCCCTATAACTATTAGAACTTACAGTGCTAGGATAAAAGTTGTGACGACTTTGTGTTGGTAATGGTATTTGATACCTCAGCATAGGTGTTTAAGGAGTCAAATGTGTATCTGGTTTCTTTGTGAAACTCCTCTGAAGGATTTTTTTTCTTTAAGATAAGACAGAATTCTTATTATATTTTTGAAGGAAAAGTAGAAAATTAAGGTCAGAATTGCATTTCAGCCTTAGAAAAAGGGGTGTTGTGCCTCTGGTTTATTAGGATTTTATCCCAGACCTGTGTAAATCAGGTGTCCAATACAGGGAGAGATTATGCTTCTTTATTTTAAAATGTTTTTGTTTGTTTCCTGAAACTTTATATCCATTCACAAAACCTTCATTTTGCTACCTTCTACTTGACCTAATTATTAGTGGAAGCTCAGATATAGCAAAAAAGGAAGCAATCAATAATTTATTAGTATTAATAAATATGATGAATAATATGCTGTTGCATAATGAAACCAGAGCCTTGAATAACCATTGTATAAAATAATGTTTTCTAGAATAAGTTTTTTATTTCAATCCACAGATTTGTACATTATAGCTTGAGGACAAAGGAGTTCGAATAACAATTGAGGAGTCTTGACAATGTCATACAGAATGCAGGAACCTTCAAACCCAGCTGTTACCAGTAAAATGGCTGGCTCCTCATTTTCCAGGCAAACTGATAGAATTAAGATTTAGATTAAAGTCAATTTAGCTCCATTGCTTTCACTGGAATTACAATGATTGTCACCATGGGGAACTTCACATGACTGAAGACTCAGTGTATTCCCATTCTCTGCACTTGTTTCTTTTCTGGTTAGCAGATCTTTAACCTATGAAGTCCTTTGTTGTAAGATAAATATGTGCTATTAATCAATGGGATTTGCATCAGAGAGGTGTATTACATGATTTGTTTATGCAAATAACACAAGAAGTGAACACTCCAAGGGCAAACAGTAAGTGATGTTTGATTTGAGCTATTAAGACCGACATGAAATGCTGTTTAATAAAATAATGCCACGTGACTTTTAGCACTAGATTAATCAAAAAGGTTAATGTGTCATTTAAATGGAAGGAAGGAACAAATAGCATTTCTATATACTGTTTATGGATAGGAATTATATTTCTGCTGCTGAAACCGTAATTGTAAATAATTGACTATTATCATTTGGAAATGGACATGTGTCTAATGAATGTGTGTGTTCAGAGAATCATTCCATGATAATAAATTATTATTACCAAAGGATAGAGAAAATAAGTGTATTTCTACATAAAGAATTAATTACTTCTGTGATTTCTTACAGAAATGTGGATGCCAGCAAAGTGGGAATTAATCACAGACTAATAAGTGTAGTCTTGAGGAAAGAGTGTTATTTTCCTGAAATGTGCCAAATGTTTCTTGTCTTTCTCAGCAGGGGCAGGAGGGGAGAATGCCTCTTTAGTCTGATCATTTTCTTTCAGGTAGTATCCTCTGCTAGACCCCTGAACAGATATTTCTTTTGCCCTTTCTGCATGTGTCATTGTATTCAGTCAGATAAAGTTTAGAGAACCAGAATAATTTAAATCTTATTTAAATATTATTATAAATAAGAATTTACATAACACACAAGCTTTTGCTTAAGGCTTTGGTGGAATAATTAACCTCTTCTTTGCTTATCTAGTTCAGGAGAAGAAAAATTGTTTTTCAGTTTAGGTGACCAGTCACACACCAGTGTAATCACAAGTAAAAATCTGGTGTTTGTAATGGTGTACAGAGATACATACACTTATGTCATTTCAGGAGCTCATAACATCACTCATTTCCTGCTCTTCACTGATTCTACAACTTCTGCACCCATTCATCTCACAAAGCTCATTCATCCCTTTACACTAACTTAGGATGCCATGATCAATAAGGTTAACGACTGTGTATATGAGATAATTCTATCAATTTGTTTCATTTCCACATGTATGAGAATAATGGTTATACAAGAGCTGCTTCTTTCTCTGACTTGCAAAGTGTTTTATTTCCAAAAAAAAAAATCACACGCACAGAGCCATCCCTCTCTTTGCTTCTAAATTCTTTCCAATAACTAGCATCCTGCTAATTGCTTTTTGGAGAACTTGCTCTTCTACTCTAGAAAAACAACAACAGAGACAATGGTAGCATGTGTCTGCTCTTTGAAATTGCTCTTGAATTGACCAAGATAAATTCTTTGAAAAAAATAAAGATATTGAAAAATTAATAACGTTTCAGTGTTTTTTTCTCAGTGACAATGATTTAATCTTACTGCTCTACACTACTTGATGATGCAAATCTGTTGTAGTTTAAATCAAGTCAGATAGTTGTAGCCATTCTTCTTCAAGGGAATACTACAACAGAGAGCATTCTGAGAAACCACACCCATTTTTCATAATCAAATAATATAGCTATTTAGTGACATCAGCATTGCCATGTTTGATTAGATCCATATTTTGTTAAATTATATGTCCTATGGCTAATGACAGATTGCTTACAAGTACGAAAACTTAAGAGTAATTTTTTGTTACCTTGAATAGATAAGAACTGCCTGTCCTGATAAGCAGCTTTGGTATTACTGTACCCAGCTACACATATTAGGCCCCCCACACTCATCAAGACATCGCTTCCATGGTTCAGGCAGTATAGAACAGAAAGGATGATTGTACAGTAGCTGCTCTGATTTGGAACAACTAAAGCAGAGACTGATATCCTCTTTTCTGGAACATGCTACCACAAAGCAAAATTGAATGTAGTGCTATGTACTAGTTTCAGATACTGAAGAAACATCCATCATGTCCTTAAAACTTCTATTGCAAAGAAACAAACACTCTCAGGTGGCTTAAATGTCTGATTTATCTACCCTGAGATTTGCAGTGCGCTGCTGCAAGGTACTGGGGCTGGTGTTCATTATGATTCCAGTGAAAAGATCATTCAAGTTTGGTAAGACATTTTTTTTTTTTTTTTAAATTCCAGTGATTTCAGATAACATTGTAGGGAAAAAAAGGATAGCATGGCTAATCTTACATGCCTTCAGAGGGAACAGTGGTGTGTCATCAGACAGATCTTCAGTCAGGGAACAGCACATAGTGCAGATCCCATCTGATGGTATTTCAGTCTTTAGAGCTCTTAGGATATTCTTAGAAAAGAACAATTCTATTAATCACTTCTAGTGTTGAACAAAAGGATGTTCACATGAGAACATAATGCTTCATTTTAAGATAAATACAAGCACACGCAGGTGGTGTAATTGCTGATGCAAATGGCAGCTGCCAACAGGATCCTTTATTACGGTTACTAGCTAAGTGTACCCTGCTGCCAAGGAAAATGCACAGCACAAATCAACCCCCAAGGCCAAACGATATGTGCATGGCACAACGAAGGCCCATACCTTCTGAAGTAAACTGTTACGTGAATCATTAATTCTTCAGTAGACAATGGTCTTCCACTTAGGATTACTACCAGGTTATCTAAAGTGCTTTAACTGCTAGCTTCTGTCCTTGTCATTCTTGAAACAAATGCTTCAAATGCTAAGATGGCAAAGAATTCTCTACATCAGCATCTCAGTGCCCTCAACCAACTGTTCAGTGTACTTCAGCTGAATTCCACCATGAGACAGCATTCTGCACCTATAAGAGTATACACTAATAGACTGAGCTGAAAATTGAAACATGGGCAGAATTTACTGCTTCTTTCTGCTTACTGCTGTAAACTTTCTATAGGTAGATGAAAGTCATGTCTGTGATACACACATGAATGAAACTTGTCTCTTCCCTTGCTTCCATTAGTTTTATCTTTACCTCTAATAATTGCCCAATATTTTGCAGCTCAAAGTATTATACCTACTCCAAGTAGTAATTAACTACAATTCCAAAATAACCTATATTATTCCTTTTCATAGCTAGTGAAATTTTTTCACTTAGACATGGCTCTGTGGTAGCAATCTCTATAGATTAATTATATATTTGTGAAAAAATTTCCCCTATCAAGCAGCCTGTATTTCTTGTTATCATAGTATGCTACAGAGATGACAGCAGTTTTAAATCTAAGTTCTCCAGAACATTTGCTGTTACATGTATTTTTATTTCACGTTTTTATTTCTCCATTACAATTTTAGTTCATTCTGTGTTGACTTTCCCTTCCCACCTTTAGAATACTTTAGTGTTCTCGTTATTCTAACAAAGTTCTAGTTTATTCCTCTGAAAAGAGGTACTAATACTAATATTGTAATACATTTCATCTTAGATGTTTATACATGACACTATGAGATTTGTTGCATAATTCTCCACTCTCATTGCTTATGCAGCCTTACATTTTGCTCCTTAGAACCCACTTATGCACTGAATGATCTTGCACTGATGTCTCTGACAAGACACGAAGTTTGAAAAAACCCTCTACCTAAGGTTCGGACAGGATCTTAAACTTTGACAGCTTCTGTTCAGTAAAGGCCTGAAGCTGCAATTTTTAACGGTTTAATTTACATTTCATGGCATCTTATTAGGAATCAAAATATTTCAGGCACATATCGCTAATCTTTTTAGTTTTTCTCATCATGATACAGGTTTTGTGAAGCCTTCAACATTGTACATCCATTTTTTTCATCTTTGTTTTGTGCTGTTTTCATTACATTCATTATTTCTGTCATTCTTCAATCACAGCTAGGTGCAGTCACTAGAATAAAATTGGAGAACCATAGAATGGTTAGAGTTGGAAGGGACCTTAAAGCTTATCTAATTCCACCCCTCCTGCCATAAGCAGGAACTCCTTCCACTAGACTAGGTTGCTCAACGCACCATCCAACCCGCCCTTGAACACTTCCAAGGATGGGGCATCTACCACTTCTCTGGGCAACCTGTTCCAGTCTCAACACTCTTGTAAAAAATTTCTTCTATATATCTAATTATAGCTACACTCTTCTTTATATCTAAATCTACCTTTTGTTAGTTTTAGAACTGTTACACTTTGTCCTGTCACTGCAGGCCCAGGTAAAAAGTATCTCTTTGTCTTTCTTATAATCCCTTTGCATATATTGAAAAGGCGCAGTAAGGTCTTCCCAGAACCTTCTCTTGTCCAGGCTGAACAACCCCTACTCTCTCAGCCTGTTGTCATAGGATGGATATTCCAGTCTTCTGATCATTTTTGTGGCACTCTGCAACCACTTTAAAAGGTTCGTATCTGGGGACTCCAAAACTGGAAGCAGTATTCCAGGTGGAGTCTCACGAGAGCAGAACAGATGGGAAGAATCACCTCCCTCATCCTGGTGGCCATATTTCTTTTTGTGCAGCCTAGGATACAATTGGCTTTCCAGGCTACAAGTGCACATTTCTGGGTAATCTGCCAGTATCCATAAATCCTGTTCTCAGCCTGTTCACCACCCAGTCTTTACTGATACTCTTGCAGACTGTACAATAGCTTTTTCTTTTCTCCTGCTGGATTCCTGGCATACGTTCAAGCTGTAGTGTAAATAAACCTGTTTAGAATCTTAGCTTTGGCCCCTTATATCTTAATGGATTCCCTTAATTTTATTATTTGGCACTTCTACAAACCTCTCGTTAATGGGAAGATCAATGATTTACCAAGTTTGATGAAAATGCCAAGGTAATTACAAAAACTAGCTCAACTTTTGTTCCAGAAAACAGCCATATGAAAAATTACTTCGCTTGTGTGAGATGCTCATTCTGATAAGAACGTAACTTACAGTTTCAGATTTAAAATAAACATACCTCCAAACAATAGAGAAAATAATGGATTCATAATTGCTTAAGTCGACAGCCTCTTTAGTAAATATTGCTGGAAAGCAATTCTAGGAATATTGCTGTAGTAGCTGACCCAAAACCTTACATGTCTTAGTGAACTCTAAGGTATATCTTATTTCTGGCATGTGTTTCACTTAGAGCAGTGTGAGTTACAAGTCATTCATCTGACTAAGTAACTGTAACTGAGCATCTGGGGAAGAAAAACAAACATTTTTGATGTTATTTCTTTCAGAATGAGAGCAAAAAGAATACCTTTATGTTGTGGTATAACCCCAGCCAGCAACCAAGCACCACACAGCCACTCACTCTCCTTACATGTAAGGAGCTGAGCTTTCCAGCTTGACAGGATTTGCACCTCATTGTCTCAGGAAAATGAACAATGCATTTGCCACTTATTAGCTAGCTATGCAAAACACTAGACCACTATATGGACAAAAGTTGTTCATTAATACTGTTTTCATATTTTAAAATTATTTTTCCGTATGCACCTCATGTGTAATACACACCTCCATGTTTTCTGTTTTCAAGTATTTTACAGAAATGGAAATCAGACCTAGCAATTACTATGTTTTTCTCAGTCTTTACATTTGATTTGACTAAAATGTCTTCAATTGAAACAAAAAATCTTAAACATTGGAAATACAGCAATTAACTGTTTTGATTCTCCCTGTTGATTTCATCATTACCAAGGACTATGGTGCAGAGAGTCCTAGTTTTCTCAGCTAGTAATAGTGGTTACCTCCATGCTTTTTCTTGCTAAATGAAGAAGTTCCATTAATGAAATCTAAACTTCCAGCATTTTCTTATGTGGAAGGAACAGAATATTCTTATAGAAGAAACACATACATTCTATGTAGCTAAAGAATTTTCTGCATTCTGAGAGATAACAAAAGGTATCAGATGTCATCTTCATGAGAACTGTAACTCAGATCATGGACATCTTAGTTTTATTTGATTAGCAATTTGTCTAACTACAGTAAATCCTGACTGATCTGGGTTTACTTTTCTAACTAATAAACCTCTTCATATATTCACCATAACTTTGGCAGAAAACTTTAACAATTATTTTTGATAATATATTCCATGAACAAGAATTATCCTTATTTATCATCCACTGTAAGGAAATGTTCCTTCTTTTAAAAGAACTTTAAATAAACATGTTGATATAGACACTAAGAAAACTTGTGAAATTAGAAAACCAGCCCATCTGATTGTGCTTTCTGTCTTCATGATACTATAGACTATCACCTTTATGATGGTATTTGTGAGGATATATCTGTCTTCTATTTCCAACTAAATAAAACTAGAAACTCATGGTCAACAAAAGCATTTTCCTGAAAGGATTGTCTGAGGTATGAGATGCTTTATTGTTTCCAAACATCAGGTTCTTATGCTAAATTAACAACTTACTGTTCCCATTAATGGGATTGTTAGGTTTTCCATTTCTGTTGGTTTGCTCCTAAAGTTTTCTTTGAATTTTGTATCTTTAATAATATTTCTATTTTAATTTAAATCTATATTTATTTTAGATTTTAAATTTGATTTGCTTTAGCAACTTAAAGGAAATGAATTTTAATATTTCTCTATGAAGCATTTCATCTATGGGTTTTATTCTGTCTTAGTTCAGATACTATTTTTCCTTGATTTTAAGTATTGGAGTATTAATATTCCAATTTCTCTTGCTTTTCTGATTGTTGTTGCTTCTCTAGACAGCTGCAACTACTTAACGACTTAACATATTCAGGGCTGAAGTCCTTCCTTTCTAAAATTGTTAAAATACCTAAAATACCTCAAACAACACAAAAAACATTTTTAAAGAAGCACTTGGACAAGGCCTTACATATACTCATTGCTATTAGTTTCTATTTACATTTGACAGAACATATGTGCCTTCTTCACTTCTTATTTGCTATTATGACTTTACATCTCCTTCTTTATGATATGAATGCATACACTTGCAGAAGGGATATTAAAATTGCTACCTTTTCCTTACCCCAAACCAATTTATTGTAATCATTATTGTTGTTATTTTTTTTCTTCCAGTTCCTATTTTTTTAGATGAGCAGTTGAACTGAAAAATCAATTATTCATACAGCCTGAGTCCAAATAGATTAGAGGTACCTCATTTCCCTTGTCTAAAAATTCACTTATCAAAAAGTTATCAAACTAATCAGGCATGAACTACCTTTGTTAAATGTGTGTTGTATTTAATCCCATTTTCCATGTTCTTCCATTTCTTTGATTATATTTTCCTTTAAAATTTTGTTCAGAGATTTCAATACCATTGATTCATGTGACAATGAGTCTACACTTATTCTGATTGCTATGCTCTTTCCTCTTAAAAGCAGACATATTTTCCTATCTCAGTTACATGATACCACATTCATTTACTTTCTAATGATATATTGGTAATTTCCTGTACAGCATGTTCCAGCATACTGTGATAGAAAATATTAGATCCTTTGTCTGGAAATTTTACAGGGGCTTTTTCCACTTTAGTTGTTTTTGGGGTTTGGGTTTCTTTTTGCTTGTTTTGGTTTATTTTGTTTTGTTTTCTTTTACCAGGAGCTTTCTTAGTGATGTTTCAATTACCTTCTTGCATTGCTAACTTCCAGAATGACATTCTAAAGCAATTTACTGTAAGAAATGTGAAGGCAAGCATCTGATCAAACTAGCACCAAGTATCTGACCAAATGTAGACTAATACCAATAGCTATGTATGAGCAGATCATCCTATGTCACTTCAACAGAAGGAGACAAAAATACAAGAAGTTTCATAGCAACATGATGAAGAACTTCTTTACACTGAGGGTGGCAGAGCACTGGAACAGGCTTCCCAGGGAGGTTATGGAGTCTCCCTTTCTGGAGACATTAAAAACCTGCCTGGAGTGTTCCTGTGTAACATCCTCTAGGTCGCCCTGCCTTGGCAGCCATAATCCAACAGTGATTCTGTGAGATAGTGTCCTGGACTTAGCAGTAGCAGTCAATTTTTCTCCTTCTTAGTAGCTGATGCAGTTTTTATGTTTTGACTCTCCCTGGAACATAGCTGATAACACCAGTGTTTTTAGTTGTTGCTAAGTAATGTTTATTCTGATCAAGGACTTTCTGAGTCTCATGCTCTGCCAGGGAGGAGGGGAGGCTGGGGGGAAGCAGGAACAGGACACCTGACCCAAGCTAGCCAAAGAGGTATTCCATACCACAGCACGTCATGCCCAGGGAGATAATGGGGAGTTATCCGAAAGGACACTAACACTTCCTGGTTGGGCTTGTTTTCAGCGGGTGGTATCATACCTTCTTCTTATCATTATTTTTATTGGTGGCAGCAGCAGTGATTTGTGTTACACCTTAGTTACTGGGCTGTTCTTATCTCGACCTGTGGGAGTTGCATTTCTTTGATTCTCCTCCCCATCCCTCAGGGAGCAGGGAGGAAGGAGGGTGGGGAGGAAGGAAAGAGGGGGAGGGAGTAGAAACTGGGTTTAAACCACGACAGATAAATACACAACATGCAACCTAACTCATCCCAAAGTAGATCAACTAGATCAGATGAATGTGTGTTCTAAAAGTGTTTATTTCCTCCCACCAACTATAAAGGGAATATAAAGCAACTAGCACCCCAGCAGTTGATTGAATGGTAGATAGACTTTCAAAATACAAGTACCACCAAATTCATGATCTAAAGAAATCAAACATGTATGTATTCCTATCGCTATATTCAACACAACTTTTGAATTAATAAGAAAGTTTGCATAGCTAGCAGCTAGTATAATATATTGCATTTCTGAGGAAAAAAAAACACACACCAAACCCAAACCCAAACCAAACAGCTAAAAATTACCTACCTGTACAGACACTTTTATCCATTTTTTAAATGAGAGCTCCTAAAATAGTAAGCCATTTTTTTAATCTGTGTCCTCAAATTAATGGTTCATGTTAAAGAATCATAGAATACTTAGGGTTGGTAAGGACCTTAAGATCATCTAGTTCCAACCCCCCTGCCATAAGCAGGGGCACCCCACACTAAATCATACCATGCAAGCCTTCATCCAACCTAGCCTTAAATACTGCCAGCACTCACAACTTCCCTGGGCAACACATTCCAGTGCCTCACCACCCTTACAGGAAAGAATTTCTTCCTTAGATCCAATCTAAACCTCTCCTGTTTAAGTTTGAACCCATAACCCCTTGTCCTGTCACTACAGTCCCTAATGAAGAGCCCCTCCTCAGCATCCCTATAGGTCCCCTTCAGATATTGGAAGGCTGCTATGAGGTCTCCACGCAGCCTGCTCTCCTCCAGGCTAAAGAGTCCCAACTTTCCCAGCCTGTCTTCAAATGGGAGATGCTCCAGTCCCCTGATCATCCTCGTGGCCCTCCTCTGGACTTGTTCCAACGTTCCATGTCCTTTTGAAGTTGAGGAGACCAGAACTGCACACAATACTCCAGCTGAGGTCTCACAAGAACAGAGTAGAGGGGTAGGATCACCTCCCTCGACCTGCTGGTCACACTCCTTTTGATGCAGCCCAGGATACGGTTGGCTTTCTGGGCTGCAAGCGCACACTGAAGTCGGCTCATGTTCACATTCTCATCGACCACCACTGCCAAGTCCTTCTCTGCAGGGCTGCTCTGAATCTCCTCTTTGCCCATCCTGTAGCTGTGCCTGGGATTGCTTCGACTCAGGTGTAGGACCTTGCACTTGGCATGATTAAACTTCATGAGGTTGGCATCAGCCCACCTCACAAGCGTGTTAAGGTCCCTCTGGATGGCATTCCTTCCCTCCAGCGTTTCTACCAAACCACACAGCTTGGTGTCATCGGCAAACTTGCAGAGGGCGCAATCAATCCCACTGTCTATGTCAGCGACAAAGATGTTAAACAAGACCGACCCCAACACCAATCCCTGTGACACTCGTCACTGGCTTCCAGCCAGACACTGAGCCATTGACCACAGCTCTTTGTGTGTGGCCATCCAATTTATTGTGAAAATTGCATATTTTTGCCAAAAAAGATCACTTAAAAACAGAGCCCTCCATGTGGTCGTCTACTGTTCAGGTGATCTCTTGAAAGGATATGTTTCCATACTATCACTCGGTGTCCCACCCGGAATTTTTATAAAACAGCAATGGCTAACAGTGGAAATGAAAAATTTCTGTAAAAGAAAGATAAAAACACAGCACTGGCCAAAACACCATATGAACATCCTCCTGAGTATGAAAGGCAGGTAAACATCTGTCTTCTCACTGGAGCTAAACAAGGAGCTGCCAGGAAAACTTCCAACATCTGGATCTCACTGCACAGGGAGTCTCTTGATCAATATTGGTTATTTACATAACATAGATAAAAGCCTTATATGCTATAAAATTCCTAACCTGCAACTACTTCCACAGGGCTTTAGTTATAACTTGAAGAAATTAATATAAGGCAAATTCATTCATAGTGCTAATTTATTCTCTATCCTCTTTAAATGATAACTTCTAATAATGGTACTGAGTTTTGCAACTCATATCCATGTACTGTCAGTGCAGTAAATTCATGGAGATAATTTGAAATATCATGCTACCTGTGTTTAGGAAGTGCATGCATTCAATTAATTTAAATTTTGGCCTCCAGACCTGCAATTCTGAAGTCAACTTTTAAAAAATAGGATGGGAGAAAAGTGAATTGAAAATTTACATTTAGTGGTGTTCCAGAGATATGTATCTCTGCTTAATTTTAGCTTAAGAAATGCTAAATACTGCCTTTTTTAGTAGAAATGGCTTACAAAGTTGAACGGTCAAACGATCATGTTTTTGCTGCCACAGGCAGGAAAGCTGGTTAGAGGACTATAAGGAAGCACAAAGATCTTCAGGAAGTCAAAGTAACAAATGAAAGACAAGTCTGGTGCATGCTATGCAATATGATCTCCAATAATCCTGGAACATCCAAAGAAAGGTGAAATTGGTAGGAAAGACTTTATTCAATAGGGCCTCAGTCTTGCATATTAATATCAGAAGGAGACAAATTAGCACAGTGAAGTCCAAATGTAAGCATTTCCTAAAATATAATTGTTCTACGGTTCATGAATATTTTCTGTGATACATATTCCTTCCATACTCCAGTGCTATCTGCATTTTAGCAGTTCTTTCAAACAATATACATGGCCAGCATGCTGTATGGTTAAAGGAAAACAATTCGATAGTCTCACTTTTTCACAATGTACTATTTTTTTGCAGGATTCTGAAGTGTTACCCAGTTGCCTGTCTATTCTACACTGCACCACGTGGAAGCAAAGTTCTTTATTTACTATCTGTGCAAACTGAACAAACTAATCTAAAATAATAACCAAAAAAAAGAAGAGAGGGGTGTTGTACAACTGGATGAACACAAACTGTCTGTAGCTAGATGCAGTAAAAAACTTACTTGAAAACTGGCTCAATTTTCAAGTTAGATAAATTCTGGACATAGGTCTGCAAGGAAAGCCAGGAAAAAAAAAATAGAGTAAAAAAGTCACTTTTGTGGATTTTTTAACCATTAGTCTCTCTTATTAGCAGAGTTGAATACTGATCTGTGTAAACTGTATGGCTTATAATCTGAAGCTGCTATGAACCATTCTCCAGCAGAACAGAAGATAAATGAATCATAGTAAACAGGGGAAGAGATCAGAAGTAACTGTTAGAAGGCCAACCACAGGGCTAAGTATCTTTGCAAAGAGATTAGTGTTAGGTATGACTTTTGCTGTTGGGCAAAGTATTGTACTTCATAAAAATACTTTGATCTGGTGGGTTTTAACTTATTTGCTCCTATCTTTCAGCTCTCAACCAGCACTAAATTGTATAATTAAGCAAGAGGTCCATTGACTCAGTCCATGATAAGGGAAGAAACTGTTTTTGAATCAGAAGATCCAATTAGGTTAATAACAGAGCTGGGGTCTGAAGGTTTGAGTTACTGAAAGCTGCCGAGCGGGAAGTAAGAATATATTCTCATGAGTTAGTTTGCCCCATAGCAACCAACAGTGCCCTTCTTGTTCACTTGCGATGAAAAGGTCCTGATGACACATCTTTATGGGCTTCTTTATGTATGTTCCTTTTTTTAGTCACCTTGTGATTGTTGGAAACATTCATGTTAAACACACAAAATGCTTTCAGGTCTAGGTTTTATCCAAGTCCATTAGAAGTGACCAATACCATTCTTTTGACCTAAGTAAACTCAAGATCAAGCCTTTTGGTTTAAGATTTCAGATTTTTACCTTAAAGCAGTTTCTAAACAGATGTATATGAGGTGGTTAGCCAGGAGAACTGTACATTTGTGAACAATATAATAGAAGGAATGTTACAAGCATTATGTATTTTCTCATGTTCTGTAGACACTGACTTCAAGAAGTGAGGTAATAGTGTGAAGTGCTTTAAAGAACTAAACCTTCCTAATTCATCATTATCACAGAATCACAGAATCACTAGGTTGGAAGGGACCTCTAAGATCATCAAGTCCAACCC
>NDXB01018675.1:14212-55920 GCA_002631895.1 Agapornis roseicollis | reverse complement strand
ATCCAGCAGTCTTGGGCCCCCCTGCCCTCTAAGGCTCTATCCCATGGAACCTTACTAAGCAGGCTCCTGAAGATGCCAAAGTCTGCTCTGTTGTAGTCCAGGGCAGTGAGTTTGCTGCACACTCTTCTCACTGTCCTGAGGACCATGAATTCTACCATCTCATGATCGCTGCAGCCAAGGCTGCCCTGGAGCATTACATTTCCAATGAGCACTTCCCTGTTGGTGAGCACGAGGTCAAGTAGGGCACCTCTCCTTGTCGGCTCCTCTATTACTTGCAGAAGGAATTTGTCTTCCACACAATCGAGGAACCTCCTGGATTGCTTGTGCCGAGCTGTACCTTCACTCCAACAGATGTCAGGGTGGTTGAAGTCCCCCTTGAGAACAAGGGCCTGTGAACTTGAGGCTTTTCCTATCTCTCTGTGGAGCGCTTCATACACGGAGTCCTCTTGATCAGGCGGTCTGTAACAGATCCCCACAGTAATGTCTGCCATCACTGTTCTCCCTTTAACCCTGACCCACAAACTCTCTGTTATCTGNAACTTGAGGCTTTTCCTATCTCTCTGTGGAGCGCTTCATACACGGAGTCCTCTTGATCAGGCGGTCTGTAACAGATCCCCACAGTAATGTCTGCCATCACTGTTCTCCCTTTAACCCTGACCCACAAACTCTCTGTTATCTGCTCACCTGTCCCCAGAGAGAGTTCCATAGTCTCCAGCCTATCCCTAACATAAAGGGCAACACCCCCTCCTTGCCTACCAGGCCTGTCTTTCCTAAAAAGCTTGTAACCTTCCATTCCAACACTCCAGTCATAGGAGCCGTCCCACCATGTTTCTGTGATTTCTATTATATCATGCCCCCATAGACAGGCACACATCTCTAATTCGTCTTGCTTGTCTCCCATGCTATGGGCATTTAGAGACACCTGAGCCGAGCTCCAAATAAGGCCAGCTTGTTGGTTGAAGCAGCTGGAATGTCACTATGTCTCTCTGAGCATTTTTTATAGGTGGTCACAACCAACTGGGAGTGTTGGGATGGAGCAACGCCCCCCTCCCCCAACACATCTAGTTTAAAGCATCCTTGACAAGTCTGGCAAGCCTCTTACCAAGCCCACTCTTCCCCTTATTTATCAGAGCATGTCCACCATCCCCCAGTAGACCTGACCTACAAACTCTAGTCCCGTGTTCAAGGTACCCAAGCCCTTGACCACGACACCACTCTTGTAACTATTTACTAACCTGTCCAATCCTCCTGGATTTTTTAAGGTCCTCCCCTGTATCCCGGAGAACAGATGAAAAAACAATCTGAGCTCCATAATTCCTAAGCACCTCTCCCAGGGCTCTGTAGTCCTTCTTTATGTCTGTCAGGCTGCTACTATCTACGTCCCTAGCACCCACATGGATCACTAGAAGAGGGTAATAGTCCATCTTGCTGATGATTGCAGCTTGTCTCCTTGTACATGGCTTTCTACCCTGACATCTTGAAGCAAACTTTCATTAGGAACAATCTGCTTTATTTATGGCACAGTCTGATAAACAGGTTGGGAGAAATTGCATTGACCTATGTATAATTATTTGATTTCAATATTTCAGTCTGAGTCAACCCTGGAACATTTCTCTTTCCTTCCTTTCTTGCATTTACTGCTATTTATTCTTATCAAATGTAGCCAAATGTAAACTCAGAAAGACAGAAAGCAGACTATGCATCCATCTGCACAGTATAAGCTCCTGACATTAAACTCTGATGAACTGAAAAATTCAACACCCATTAGCAGAAATGTTTCTTCGTATCTTAAAGTCAAAGAGAATCTACCAGGTTTGTCCTGTTGCTCATGCATGTATGCCTTCAATTGCAGGTTCTCTTTTTTGGTCTCAGAATTTCTGCTACAATTTAAAGGTAATTTGAAAGTTGTTGTGGTTTTCATTGCCATCAGCTATAGGTGGAGCTCTTAAAAAGCACAGAAGATAGAGCTGTTACAGGCTTCCTCTATGAAGTTCTTTCATGATTTACTGCTGGAAACTGTATCCCTGCAGGTACAGCAATTACCTCATGCTCTCTGTAGCTTTTATTCTTGACTTCTAAACCTGACTATAGACATAAACTTCCCATTTGCTGTTCAGTTCTGTCCTTTTTCTGACAGCTTTTCCATGCACTCTTACTCATCTTCATGCTGCTTAAGCAACTGGCAAAAGGACTTTGTACACTTCTCCAACCATGTTACTAACATACCAGGATATCTACAAATTGCATCTACATGACTGCTACCTGTAACCTTAGTAAAAGTTACTATCACTTGTCTTTAATGATGTTTACCAAACTTGTGCTAATTTAAGTATGGGTTTCCATCATTAGTGATATGCTAATTTAGACCACTGGTAACCTCTTGGGTGCCACATATTTTGAAAATGGCTTCCACAAATTCACATGCTGAAGGACTTAAGAAGTAGACAACCCTTTCAGTGTCCAGCAGCTCAAATCTATGGGCAAGTGACGTCAGCTGGTTAAAATTTTAAAGATCTTTGTTTCTAGAGATATTCTTGGATATACTCAGTAGATGCCCAGTTGTACAATTTCACCTGTGCAGGACTCAACTCTTACTTTTTATAAATAAATACATTTCTAGTTTGTGCTTTGTGGCTTCAGGAAATTATTCAGGACCTGGATAATAAAAGAAACAAGAAAACAGATTGTAGCTTTTAATAGCTATGTAGAGATTCAAAATGTGGAAAAACTCTGATCTGGGACACTTTTCACTGCTCTTTCTTTTGGTAGCATAAGATGTAACAGCATTAGCAAACTTGTGTATGAAGTTTGAGTATTTCTGTTCTCTTCTGTGGGTAGAGAATGCTTTCACCCCCTGTGTCATGGGTTTTATAAGATGTTTCTTTTCTACATAGCACTCCCTTGATCAAAGATTAAAGTACAAGAAAGGACAGTTATAAGGCACCACATCATTTTGAGCAATGTAAAAGGTAAAATGGGCAGGCTTTCAAGATGTATTCTGCATTCATCAAGCTACAGAAAATAGAACAATATAGGGCTAAAAAGATAGTGGCAAGATGTGTGGGGTTAAACCGTAATTGAATTCAGATTGTAGTAATCAATAAATAAAGAAGAGAAAGATATGAACACACTGAAGCAGAGGTGGGAATAGAAGTTCCTTTGCTTTATACTTCTTTTCAGATAATGATGCTAGGAGGTTTATACTAACTGCAATAAAAGAACCCTAACACCAATTAATGATAGCCACATTTTATTTTTACAGGGAGAAATATTTTATAGAGAACATGCTTCTGTGACTACAGGCTTTGTGAGTCTCAGACGACTCCCTAAGTATACTTAAGCAAGCCTTTTCAAGTTTCAGTTAACCTTGATAACCTATTTGTGCCATCTGGAGGACAGTTACTCATGGGAATAAATATACAGGTTACCAGAAAGTTACAGGCGCCTACCTCAGGGAACTTGGGGAAAAAATGCCTTTCTGTTTTGTTCTTCCATTTTCAGAAACAAACTTTATTCTAATGTGAGTAGTGTTTTATCTATCATTTCTATTCCAAGGGCTCCAGATTACAATTTCTTTTACAGTTATATATGCCAGACCCAGAAAACACTTAAGAAATGCAGGCATCTGAAAAATGACAGCATATGTCACAGATATTAAGCATTATTCTTGATTGCATATGGAGATTCTTTTGGGGAGATAATAAGCTCAGTGAGATTTAACGTTTCATATGTATAAATCACACTGCATGCACAAGTCTATAATTACAAAAGAAAACAGATTTCTTTATTTTAAAAAGCACACATAATCACTTCTTTGCTAACACAGGGCAGAGAGGACAGTGCAGGCAGAGAATGTACCAAAGCCAGGAAGGTTCAGATTCTGTTTGTTTTGCCTCAGGCTTCCTATAAGACCAAGTTAAGAGTCACATCAGGCTTCTAGGCCTCATGGGATTTTTTTGATGAAACATGATTTGATTTGTAAATGGTGGCTTGTTAAAACAACATTGCTTTTAGGCATTTATTAGGATTGAAGGACTCTTCTGGAGCTTCCAGCAGGTTTCTTCAGCTGTACAGCTTAGTTTCTGATTTGGGCAGTGCTGAAGGTTTTCACTTGACAGCTTTGGGGAGACAATGTTTTTCTGATTCCTGAAAAAATATCTAGAAAATATTTCTGAAGAGTCAGAAAATCATTTTGCATATATTTGAATTCAGAAAATGTAAAAACTTTAGCAATTCAGAAATACTAAGAATAATTACAAATTTAAGAGCGTTAACAGCATCGAAGCGTGTAAAAACATGGAGGTGTGTCTACCAAAACTTTGGAAGGCATCTTGTCAACTTAGGATTCTATGTATATTTTTATATGGCTTTTAAGACTTCTGCCTCATTACAAGTTTATCCTATTTACCTTTGGTATAACAAAATTACATAAAAAATTATAATAAACTAAAATCCCCCAAACTACCTTTTGATTTACTTATGTGATGGATGGTATTAGCTTTGTATCTTTATTTTACATTAGAATTTATTATACATTTTAATTTAGTGCCACAAATATATGTTGTTCTTTAAGGAGAACAGAAAAGTTACCTCTGCCCTTGAGATCAACTGCATGCACTTTGGGTTACATGGTCAAACAGAATGGACTTGAGGTTCTATTCTGAGAGAACAGGGTACAAACATGAAGTGTCACCTCAGAGGTGACAGAAAAAGGGGCTTTAGAATTATTGATGGTTTGGAAAGCCATTGCTGGGCTGAAATCAAACCTGAGGAAAGAGGTTTGTTTATGAAGCCTCTGGAGGGGCAATTACTCATTCCAAGAACTAATGAAATGAGAATCTGCTCAAGACCTTTGGCAAACTCATGGTCTTGTCTAAACCTATTCATACGCTTACAAGAATTTTAACTAAGAGATAATCTTGTGTATCGGTAGGAAATGGAAACGATTTGCTCAGTGACGGATGGTAGGACAGAGAGCTTGTTAATCTGGTAAAGTAACTCTGCAGTAACAGAAAAATGTGAAGCATTCATAACAGGCTCCGGTCTTTGTTGTAGGCCACAGAATAATTAGCAGGCACAGTGAGAGCAAATGACTTGAATAAAGCTATATAGCAGTCATAATGGGAAAGTCTGACTTTCAGCTCTGTATACATATATAGCCTGAAGTAGGTCAGGTTTGAAGTCTTCTATTTAGTTCCCAAAACACCTTATCAGCACTGATTGTGAAGGTTATATTGGGCCAGGTACAGCAGTCTGGGAGCACTTTCCATTTTCAGTAAATTAATCCTCTCACAGCATGAAATAAAAAGATCAGAACATGATGTTAAACCTCATTTTGTATTTTCAATTACTAGAGGATAATTATTTTCTTTTTAAGTCTTGGAAGATGACATGATCTGAATACTCAGATAACTGCTGCTTCTGCTTGCATTCCTGGAAGCAGAGAGAGTTCAGCTGTGGGACTGCACAATACAGTTAGGCTTATTTTGCAGTATGGCAGGGGTCTGACTTTACCATCATCTGGCAAAAAGTGCAACACTTTAATCTTCAGTTTGGTGATACTGGGCCTCATAAAGTAGGAATACAACTACATAGACTGAAATTTATATGTGGATTAGAGAAGTAGAAGGTGAGATGGTGGCAAGGTACTTTGGACAGTTGCTCACCACTAAGTAATCCTGAATGGAACAAGGCTTTCATCTTTTTATCCCTATTTGGATTTCTGCATAAGTGAATGTGAGAGAATAATTCACAAGTGTTCTCAAAGAAAATAGCTATTTTATTTTTAAGTTACTGGGTGATTAGCAGTACCACAGGTTTCCTATTTCTTGGAATGGAAAATAACTGGTAATTTTAATTGTATGTATCTGTGTGTTGTGTAAATGTGTGTATGCTGTGTGTATGATTCCCTTTCATTGTATAGAATTGCATTTCTTCTCATAGTTTTTCACTGGATGAACTGCAGTGATTTCAAAGAAGAGAAATGTTAGGAAAAATGTGAAAGAGGCTGAATGTGAACATTATTAACATATTAACACATTCGGCTCAGGTAATTTTTGGCATTGACAGGATTCAAAATAAACTGTATGGAAAGTGCCACAATTAACATGACTGGAAATAAGTACAGCCTAACTCATGTCATGCAAGAGGATCACTGCTTAAAAACATATCAGGAGAATGTAATCCTTTTCTGTCTTACATGTAGCATCTGCAGATGTGAAATTATTATGTCTATGCTTTCCTTATGTGGATGCAGTGAATTGCACCTAATTTGGCCAGATTTCTGCTTCTCTCTTTTCTTCATTCCTTTGGATTCAATTTAAGTTCAGAAAGGGAATGTGCTAGGCTAATCCTAATGCTTTGTGAATTAAAATAAAACAAAACAAAAAAAAAGCATTGTCATGATGAGATTCATCTTGGGCAGAAAACGAAAAGAGGCCAGGAAATTATAAGATCCATGAGAAAACACATTAAAAGACCAGTATCCCCTATTAATAAGTTTCCTGTTGAGTTTTGCCTGTTAAGATACTGTGCTAGAGATTACCTTTACTATGTAGTTATTTTCCTTATACAGTGAAACAGCCACTGGGAAACACTGTTCCTTTGGAGCACAGTAATTGCATGACAGTCTCTGTACTTCATTGGAGTGCAGATGCTGATTTTGTTTTATCTTTTGACTTGTATGGGCAACAGTGGTGTGTAATTTATTTTAGTTGCAGCTGATAACAAAGAAAGCTTTTAGATTTATTTTTTGTTCTCATGTGCCTTCTGTTACATCAACCATTAAAACCGCAGATGCAACACTGCATTACATTCATTAACTTTAGTGGCTTTTACATTTGTGTAACTGGATGTACATTTTGGCTCTGCATTTTTCTGTTAAAATACTTTCTTTTAAGAGGGCATCCACAAAAAAACTTACAGAGAGGGAAATGGCCAGTCTTTGCTTTATTTTTTTTTGTGGAAAATCTTAGTTGAAGTACTGAAACTGTAAAGAAATCTTGCTAAGAGTGAGCTATCCAAGATGCCAGGTTTTGTTTCATTTTAGATCTGCATTTGCAAACAGCTAAGAGAAATAAAAAAACTGTCTGCAATTTATAACTAGTGAAACTTCCAGGTGGACGGTAGTATCTTTAAAGTTGAAACTGGGATCATTTGGGTTGAATTCTCAAAAGCATTGAAGAGATTTAATTATGGCTGAGTCTAGTAGAAACTTGAAAATGTATAGACCTCCTTTACTGGGTTTTGGGAGTTTCAGGCCATGCAGAAGTAGAGTACTTAATTTTTCACAGAAAATACAGTTATGTTCAGCAAGGTTGTGCCTACTTTGTGCTCTTCAAAAGCTTGAAGAGCCATCAGAGGCAACTATTTACTTTGTTCTTGCTGTCCAGTTTTCATCAGGAGTCTCATACATAGGAATTATGCTTGGCATGCTGCTAGGTAATTTATGTGGTCACTGATGCATAGAACATATTGCTTTCCTTACTCTGAATAAGCATTGAGTGTGAAAGAAGTCCTGAATACTCTGTAAACTTTTCAAATTAACACAAATCATGTTGCCCAGGAGTCAAATTGAACTAAGAACCTATCCTAATCAAGAATTTCTTGACTCTAGCTGCTGAATTGTGCAGCAACATGGCTGAGGATAAAGCAGTTACCTGTATTAGAGTACCAGTTTAAACTTCCTGTTGTAAGTAAAATAAGGGAAGAATAAATTCCAAACTTTCGAAAATTCAGGTATGCCAAGTAAATAATGTTGCTTGAATTTCTGCTGATGCTTATAGAAAATTATGACTCTGCCTTGGCTTGTGAGAAAGAGCGCTTTTCCCTTCCAGACATTGAGAGCAATAAAACATATTATGAAGAAGCAAATGATCCTCTACACAGATGTAGGGCTTGACAGAGTAATGCTGTTCTGTGGAAAGCCCATTACCTGGTGGCAAAGAAACTTCAGCAACAAATTGTCTTCTTGCTCTCTCTTTTAGTCAGCATCTTTATCAGCTCTAAGCAACTTGTAACACTTTCTCGAATTTTGTAGTATGTTTCCTTATGCACACAGTCACAGCAGTGAAAATAGACATGAAGAGGTGATAGCTCTGTTCAGAAGCTGAGAAGGACCTATGTAGTTTCAAGAGGAAAACCTGAAGAGAGATTGTTCTTGTAAATGTGTGTGCAAGTTCTATCTACTATGTGTATGCAGGAGAGAAAATAAGCCACTGAACTAATTAATTTTCTCTTATTTGTTCTTTGTTTGTGCTGATTTGTGCAGTGAAATTTGGCTGAGGAAGAACATTGGCAGATTTCTGCTAATGGTATCACTTAAAAAATGTTCCCATTGTAGTGGTGATTAGAAAACTAGAAACCACCTGAGCTACTTCAGATATATTAGGTGTATCTATGCTAATTTCAGTCTAGTTTTGGAAGACAGTTCACTAAATTGTTATATGCAGACAGTACACTGTAGCAGTAAAATCTTTTCTCATGAATTCATGCAAAGATTATTGTAGAAATCTTTTTAGCAATTCAGTCTGTAGATAATTGTTACTGTATCCATTAGCTTAATTTAAATCTTTATCAAATGATCTATTTTTTAACTGCCCTGTAGTGCACAGCACTTAAATTCTTCTTTATCCCATTAAAGTGCTTTAAGCTCCTACAGTAGCTTGATGCACATAATTGTTCTAATTCTGCTGAAGTACTCTCAAATCTTTTTCACCCTGTTAAAGTAAAATTGTCCTTGTTCAAGAAGAGTATCAGCTATAAAGAGTAGGCTTGAAATAATACATAGAAATTTTTATCTATGTGAAGGGCTTTCAGATTTGATTTCTTCCATCTCAAGAGTGCTCACTCAATCTGGAAGAGCACAGAAACTCTGAATTATAAATAATTGTGGTGTGTATATATGTATACAATTCCAGAGTTGTCTTGCAGAAATCTACCTTCTGCCTTGCCTGTGTCTAGCCGCAGTGGCAAAACGAGGTCTTAAGAGGTCCACTTTTTATTTTTCACTTGTTTTGGTAAACATTTTGTTTTCATCCATAGTTACTCTGTTGCCTTTTTCATGTGCTGTCTTCTATACTGATTTCTCTTCTAGACACTTGCCCATCTGTGAACTTGCTGTCACAACCTATAGGGTTACACAGTCTGCAGGTGTGTGAAGTTCTCATAAGCTCTGTTTTGGATAAAAATTGAGTTGGTTTTATGTCACAGAGGTGTGAGAGGGTATAGGACAGCACATCTTTGAGCACCAATAGGTGCTGGGGGTTCTTTTCCAGACAACAAGCTGTTGTTACAGTTTCTTGGGGGGTTTTTGTGCTTATCAGTGTATCTTAGGATGTCTCCAGATAGTAGGTATCTGAGTCGTACTTCAGAGAGGCCAGCTGCACTTGGCAAGGATGTTTCTGGTTCCCAGGCTGGCAGGCATTTTCTTTTGTTCAGTAATAATTTATTTTTCTTTCCTCAAATAGCCACCTTTCTGGCTGCTCACATAACTTGCCTGTTGGAAGTTATTATTTTTTTCTAGACTATTATATGTATCCTGCATTCAGTGCTGAGAATGAAGTCTAATGTTCATATATCCAACCTTAGTAGGTGATTAAAATCAATACCACTGTCTATGCCTAGCATGGAGTTGGATGTGAGTTATACACTGTTCTCAGAGCAAGTTCTGCATTGCTGTGGTGTGTCTGCCACTTGACAGGCATAATCAGTTGTGCCTTTCAGATGCACGGCTCCTTTTTCAGTTTCTCTGCTGGTGTGTGTTCTTAAAAACACAAGCTCACTGGACAGATTTCTGTTTATGAAGTTATTTAAATTGGGGTTTGGCAGCCATGGGAGTGCACTGGGTTTTGTTTTTCTTCCCAGGTTACAACTTGAATACACCCAGGAGCCAAAAGTTGCTGTCTTTCAAAGTTACAAAATATTGCTGGACATCTGATGAATGACATCTTGCCTTGAGCAAAGGATGGCATCCTGCCTTCTTCTGAGCTTCTCTTTGAAAGAATCACAGCTTCTGGCTTTGCACTAACCATGACATGTATAATTCAAAATTCTGTGTATTAACTGTGTCTAGCAAACATGCCACAGGTGGCTGGCTGTGATATGTGGTAGTTCTGGACTGGTGGCTTTGTGGTGGTAGTTCTGTGCAGGTCAGTGCTGTGTAGTCGAGGTGCTTGTCAAAAATTGTGCCTGAACATATAATCTGTATCCAAAAACTCCTGCTGAAATGATTTACATCTTTAACTTATATCGAATGAGGTATGTTTTACTTTTCCCATTTTACAATTTGAAAAAACCCAAGATACTTCCTCTAAGCCTTTGGAGGTTTGATTCTGATGTCATCTCACAGGATCCTTTTCTGCCATGTTTAGTTACAAATAGTGTAATAATGATCACAAATACTGTAACATATATAACTGTGGGAAAAGGTCTGTTAATATTGCTTGATCTACTTCAGGATTAAACTATGAACAATCTATTCAATGTCCCAGTGACTTGCTACTTGGTTGAGTTTAAGTGATCGTGGTTATTTTTGAAGCAGTCTTGTTGCATTATTATCTTAATGAACATGTTGCCTGCTGCATAATTCCTGTATTCTGAAATAGTGTTTTCAATGTAGCACTAATAGATGAGATATAAAAGTAGTAAGAAAATGACTTATCTGAAGAACAACATACATGGTAGGGCTGGAAAGACCAACCTTAAAATCCTTGTCTAGATTCCTTGATAACAAGTCACTACATGCTAAAAATACTTTTCCAGAATCATATATAATCTTTCCTCAAATGCAGCTATTTGTTAACATACATATTTAACTGAACAGCTTTTCTTACTCTCTAAACAACTTAAAAATGACAAGTTATAACAACCCCCTTAATTTTTTCCATTATCATATTTAGACCACTTCTTTTGGTGTTGTTGATTTTGGCCAATGTGACTAATTTCTTCTTTTATTGCTTTATGTATTTCTGTGCTATGATGCTTTTATGTAATCTGTTTTTATAATCTGAACAGAATCCAGATTGAAGTGCATTTCTGAGCCTTTTTGGTGGGAGATTATTATTATGAAAACACTTTACCAATTTAGACATCAATTAATCTCTTATTTATTTAAGGCAGTACGATTGAATTATGTTTCTGTAAATTTTCTATGCTTTCTTGGGAACATATGAATTGTTTGGAGCTGCTTGTCATCATTGTTTTGCTCAGACAAAATATATTATAGTAAATTTACTGTTTTGTACTGTGCTGTGTTTTTTAAAACTTTGCCATGCAAAGTTTGGATAGATGGAAAAGTAAATTATTTCTCTATATACAGTAGGATAATACTGGAGACTAAGCTCTGTGAAAGTGTAACATTTTAATACAGTGCAAGGGCAAGATGGTGCACTGCTTAAAGTTTGGAGAGGCACCATGCAGCTGACCTGCCCTCCTGCCCCTATGAATTAACTCTTGACAGCTGCACAGTTCGGGGATTGAAATCTCAGGTGCTTTCAATCTACCAGGATTAGCTCCCAGTTCCCCCAGGCTATGAAGGGGGAGGGCAGCACAGCAGCCATTTCTGATATGCTTCAGGGCCTCAGCCTTCATCTTTCTTGGAGAGATGCAGAGCAGGGAGCCTTGTCAGGTAGCTTTTGTGAGCCCTTCAAAAACCACCAGATTGCCTGCTGGCTCAAGTAAGCAAGGTATTTATATACAGAAAATCTTATTTATATATGGAAGATAAAACTGGGTTAGTATTCTTTGTGTGTTTTTTCTCTTCATGAAGTCCAATGGCTTCTGAGATACTGTGTCTTCTCATACCTTGAAGCCTGTAGTCTCTCTCCCTTCTTCCCCTGTTGAATTTCCTCCTAGAAGAAGTTATTGTTTGGAGGTTGAAACTCAACTGAGTCTGCCAGTAGGAGGAAAGATACCTTGGAGCATCTAACTCTCTAAGATGTGGCTTAGCCTACAGGGTTCCATTTCAGTTGTTTTTTCTAGGGTGGATTTTGTCCTTGGTGTTACTTTTCTTTTTCTGTCAGAAAGAAATATGCAATAGTTTAATTTAATCTTATTATTTTTAAGACAGCTGGAATAATATGTGATAACTCTATTTGACAACTAAGAAATCAAGTACTCCAGAGTATGAGGCTATTAGAGCACTAGTTTTCTTTAGAAGTGTAACAGCTGCATGATGATGTAGTTGAGGCCTGTGTATCTTTCTCAGTAGTATGACTCTTGGGTTGGAAGGGATTATTCAATTTGTTTAAGGAAAAATGCAGAGTATATTAGCACTGCATGAAGAGAAAAAAAACCTACCAGTTTTGAGAGCTGAGATGCTTTGTATTCTGGGATCGTACTGAATTTAGGGAACAGTAGGCTCCTACCATTAAATGCCTATTTGATCTTGTCCAAAAGGTTTAATCTTCTTGTGCTAACTCTGTTTGTAAATGTGTGCTCATGGCATTTTCATTCCCTTATGCTTTGTCCTTTCTCTTTAAGTTAGATGATCTGTCCTGAGCAGTTTCTTTCATTTTGAACACTTAGCAGTCAATATGCATTGAAGCTCCACCCTTTGGGTCTGTTAATGTTTCTGTGGCAATATATAGCTTGTTAAAACAGCTGAAAATGTATTCTCCTGGTTACCCGTATTGGTATGAATTAACTTGCCTTATTCCATATTGGTTTATATGTTGCTTCACTTCTAACTTGGAAGTGTAGGATTAAGAGCTAGTTGTAACTGATGCAATGTAGGTGCCTAGGGATCAGATCCTAGGCTCTATAGAGCTTCTAAAGGTCAGCTCTGCTTGGTGGGCTGGAGTCCCAATTCTGAGTGAGTTTACATTCTTTCATCTTGCATCTTGTAGGGTGAGAGCATGCTCAGAAGTCCAAAATGCCCAGTAATGATATGGGTGCTTCTATCACTCTATGCATTTGGTATGTGTTCTTCTGTCACCCCATGCATTTTCAGTGCATGTGTAGTAGAAGTATGTTCAGTGTCTACAATTATGCCTGTGTAGGTATTTGATTCCATAGGCTTCTGCCACTAATACTTGTATGTGTTACGCCACTGGTTTGGTCTGGCTGTCAAATGTTGAGGAGTTAGGGCAATGACAACTAAGCAGTGCTAATGGAAGGCAAAACTGAGGGATGATGTGTTAGATACTTGGTTTCACTTATTTCAGGAGGTGGAAGGCTGAGGGCCACAGGTGTCTTTGTCTTATGAGCTCAAAGTTTACATCTTAATGCATAAAGGAAGTTCTTTTGGGAATTAATTATCCTGAGTTTCACGGAGGTTTGGGAGACTGCAGTGTTAATAAGTATGAAAGCCAGGCAGACTTCCTGGAAGAAACTCAGGAGCAGTAGCAGTTACATTTGACAAGTTCACAAATAAACCATTCTTAATGTGCAAGGCTAAATTGTCATGTGAAGCCTTCTCAAATTAAGGAAGCTGCTGTGATTTATAGCAATTGAGATGCTAGGAAAGTGTAATAGTATGACTTGATCTGTGAAAGATTATATCCTCTAAATGGTGTCATCTTCTGAATTTGAGAAAAAGATGTGTATGAGGTATCTGATAAATTGCTAAATTTACTTAACCTTAAGTCCTGTAATTTACAGGCCTGAGTGATCCACAGTTTCACAGACAGGCAAGAAGAAGCTGTAAGTCATGGCAGTGCATGAAGGAACCTTTATATTTTATTATTTTGGAAGTTTAAGAAGGAGGAACATATCTGAATTTATTCTTTTAGGTCACTAAAAGAGCATGCAGTATAGCAGAAATAATGACCCTGTTTAATTGCATCATCATTTGATAACAGGATGTAATTAGCACATTTGAGTAAGGGTTGTGATAGTGGCAGCCATTATTTACAGGGGACAGCATGTGCCCCAATACTGTAACCTATCTTGAAAGATTGTAGAATTTACAGTTCTTATAGTGTTGTTTCTATGTTTGCATTTTGTACTGTGAAACAGAACTGGGCTTGTTCTACATGTGACTCTGCTAAAATGAATTTTGCGCCTGTTTATGTTGGACTGACATTAGGCAGTATATTATTTATTAACTAAAGATTGTTTAATGGAGAAAAAACGCATGTTAGTGATATCTGTTAAGCGAAATTGAAGAGAAAAAAGTGGAATGGATCTGTTGACTTTGTTATTAGTGATGTAAACTCTACCTGGAAGCTAGTTACAAATGTAGCCTTTGGAGGTCTAGGTTGGAACTATTAATCTTTGTCAATGATCTGGAACAGCTGATGAAGTGCACCTTTGTCAAGTTTGCATCATATTGGGGTGCAGGTAATGAACTTGAGGGCCACTTTTCAGGGTGACCTAGAAGGGCTGCAGGAATAGATATTTAATGGAGATTAATAGGGAAAATAAAAATTTCTGTGGCTGAAAGGGGTTAAACCCTGCAGTGGTACCAGCTGGGGACTGAATGGCTGAGTAGCAGCTCTGCTGAACATGACTGGGGATTCTGGTGGGCAGAAGGCTAAAAGCAAGTCAGCTGTTTATTCTGGCAGTGATGAAGGCTAAGCAGCATCCTATGCTGCATCAGCTCAAACACAGCAGTAGATCTAGGGAAGCTGGTATTCCCTTTTACCTGCCACTCATTAGATCAAATCTGGAATACAACACAGTATTTTTAGTTACCTCTGTACAGGAGAAGTGTAGGTAAACTTGAGTGAGTCCAGAAGAGGGCCCCTAACTAAGGTGGTTGGGGGTTGAAGCACCTGAGTTATGAGCATAGGCTGAGAGAATTGGGTTTGTTTTTTTCTGGAGGAGAAAGAAGGGCCTGATAGCTGTGGAACCGTATGTGAGGAATTTCCATGAAGATGCACCTTAAATCCTGTGTTGCACCTTGAATGCTATGTTCAGTTTTGGGACCATCACTAAAAGATACTGAGCTGCTGGAGCAGGTCCAGAGAAGGGCAGCAAAGCTAGTGAAGGGTCTGAAGAATAATTGTTATGAGGAGTGGCTGAGGGAACTGGGGGTTTTTAATCTAGAGAAGAGAAGGCTCAGTGGCTATGTTATCACTCTCTACAACTACCTGAAAGGAGGATGGAGAAAGGAGGTGGCTGATTTCTTTAGTTTTTGTCTGACATGTGAATGGAGTAATGTAGGTAAGGCCCATCTTGCCTCCCCACTTATGCTTTGACTGTCAGATACTGATTAAGTCTTTAAACTTGTAATATTTTTGGAAGTTGGGCACTACTTAGCAGCAGTTCTTTCTAATTTAAAGTGTCTAACTAGTTTCTAAGTGAAATTGTGGACTTGTCTATGGACTCCCTCCTTATGATTTAAGCCTCTTAACTGTAATCCTGATTTTTAATAAAACCACATCAAAATATATCTCTTGAAGGTTGTTTTTTAACCACTGTTTGTGTGCTAGGCAGTTGATGCCTCCCAGGCATGATATTAATCCCAATTTACTGTAGTTCATGTGACTTCATGGGCATTACTTTCAACAGCAGAGTATGAGGCTGATGATAAGTGTAGAATATTCATTGTTAATTTTCTCTCTGTGCCTCTTGAGCTGTATATAAGCAGTGTTTGTGTACCAGTCTCATCTTATTTTAAGTGGTATAGTTAAACGAGTAAAGGTGAGTCTCACTTAATGTGGTCAATTTAGAGTGCATTTCTGCCTGATGTTTTCAACCTCATAGTTAATGTGGAATGCTCTTGCCACTATGCTAAACTGCTTTTAAATACTCAGAGAACACTTTTTTCTCCAAGAAGCCTTTTACAACAATTAGGGGTTTGATGGGTGAAATAAAATGGGTGTTTAATTTGAGGATACTTTACTCTTCAAAATAAAGAGAAAGCATTTTCAATAATAATGCTCCATCAGTAAAGTGAATGCAAGTTCTGAGAGTGAAATCATAACAGGCATGGTGCAGAGTTGTTAAGAAGGTGTACTAATGGGTGATCTGAACTGTTAGCAAGGACTAATGGAAAATAAGAGCAGCGTTTTTGTTACAAAAGACAATGTATTTATCTGTAGAATCATCAAAATTGGAAAAAATTGATTGATTATTGGAACCGTTTTTCATGGTGCTTGATGATGTTGAAAAGGTGTTTAATAGATGCATTTATTTAATGAAGTCCTTTATTTAGGAACCCAGTACAAGAGACCACTAAAACCTGGATTTTAGGCATGTTTATAAGTTCCAATGACTTCAGTACAGCTTAATACTTTGTTAGGCTGAGTCCAGTTGTCTACATTTTTTTAGTAAAATACAAATTTGTTTACATCTTACTTTAATCCTATTTGGTTTTCAAAATAGTGTTTAGCAGTCATTTGTCTGCATCCACAGCACTTACTCGTTTTTCAAGTGTGTAGAGTGGGAGCAAAACAAGGCTCCTGTGTAACCTCATTAAATGTGGAGAAAACCACATGCAAGTGTAGTCACTAATTTTGTACTTACATTTTTGAGTTCAGCTAACTTAAAAAGAACTGATTGCAAATACAGTATTTGAAATGAGTGTAATGATATGAAAATAGTATTTTAAAGAATCCTTTGTCTGTTTTCTCAGAGAAGCCAGTAGACTGACTCGTCTGTTGTTACTGATATCAAGTAAAAGTCTAAATTGACAGGCTGTGTTATCTTTTCATCTTAGAAGTGGTCCATTATGAGCAGTGCTGTGCAAAAAAACTGACCTTTAACTGTTCCTCAGAGTTGAAGGCAATCTGTAAGCAGATTTTAGTCTGCAGTAAGAACACAGTTTTGTCTCTTGAAGTCAGTGGTGTTTGCAAGAGCACAGTCTATATGCCAGTGTTGTACCTTTGCATAATACTAGTTTCTGTTACTGCCGTGTTGATAAAAACAATGAAGAAATCCAACTTGATTCCTAGGGTTTTTCCAATTTGAACTGAATCTCTCTGCAGATCTCCTTGTCATGCAAAGTTCAAGCTTCACCTTAGTAAACTGCTGAAAGGGAAGTCAGGCAGGAAGAACATTTGTTTGTGTTCGCCATATCATGTCTCTCTGTAACTTTTTGGTCAAGATGTAGAAGCTTGATTGAGCCAGCCTCACGCATGGCTGTCAGACCAAGCATTCAGGCTATGTCTGTGAATGCTCCTGATCCGACCTTCTCACCCCTTAGATCCTACCCTGTCTGAGGAGAATGCTTGGCTTAGATTCTTGGAGTTTTTGCTTTCTAGTGTAAGGGCTCAAGGCCCTAGAACAGACTCCTAGTGCCCATGAACAGGCAGGGCAAGTCTCAAACTACTGTTACTGAAGTCAGCAGGCAGTCTTACTGCACAACCTGTGGTTACATACAACAGTGGGACTGCATTGCTTGAGATATCCAAGGCTTCTGTGGCTTGGGATAGAAAGAGGTCCATATGCAGTCCCTAGTTATGTTAGTTTTGTCCTCATAACCAGGGAGTTGAACAATCCAGCTGTGAGTCAGTTTACAGCATTTCAGGGAGAAGGAGCACAATAACAACAAATGTGTGTCAAAATGAATCTCAAAATTATCTGAAGAAAAATAAAAGGGCAGAAAGAGCTTTCAGCTGGCTCAGATGGATTTCTCATGCTTCACACATTTTGAGAGGGATATTTTGACACCTGGCCAAACACAGAGAAGTCAGGTTTAAATGCAGATTAAGTGCTTTAATAATAAGCACAGGTCATTTGCTTTGTAAGGAAACTCAAATGCCTGAGATCCATTAAAAATAAACATGGCAACAACAGGTGCTGGTCTCAAGTATTACTAATGACAATATATGTTATCAAGGTGTAGCTTGTGTGCACAGGGCATAAATTTGAAAGGAGAGGTGTGCCTATTCTAATATTGAAGAAATACTTTCTTCCTGCTTTTCAGTTGTGTTTTACTATCAAGTGTATTTTTTTTGTTTTGCTCAGCACTCCAAGTTTCAACACATTTTTATTTGCTTATGTATGAAGACCTGCTTAACAGTTTGCTCTTGGGAATCAGACCTCTCCAGAGTATTTTCCTTTGGGATAAGGCTTGTTGGTTTAAGTAAATGAGCATTTGTGCATGTGGGGAAGATTCTACAGAGTGATTTCTCAGTAGAAACTGATTTAAAGGGAAAGAATTATTACAATTGCAGATTAATAACATTCATTATTTCCAGAGACAGTAGAGCACTGAGCTGACAGAAGGCCTGGATTCTTTTTGGTTTTCTGATGATGATGTGCTCTGTGTCCTTGAGCAAGTCACTTCCTCACACTTGGTTTGCCATGTCTAGTTAGATTATAAACTTGTCAGACCATGGGCTGTCTCTTGCCATGTGTTTGAGCAGTGATGACACCATGTTCTCAATCGGGTTTCTGAGCACAAGAATCCTCAGGATGGAGCTTACATTTTTTTCAACAAATGTTTTGAAGCTGCTGTGTTGTAACATGATGGTTCTGAGTGAAAGTGTGTATGTGGGAGTAGGTAGTAAGCTTGATGGAAACTGTTGCATTTTATTGTGTTTCATATAACCCAAATCTCTATGGATCCTTAAGGATTGGCTTCACTGAAAGAAGCCAGATTAATGGCGTTTTGATAACAATAGTTGATTTTTAATATCTGAGTTGTTGAGTGGGAGATAAGTAGATACCTGGTCTGTGGATCAGCCCTGCTGTTAAGATATCTGAAAACCTTTTTCCACCTCTACTTGAAAAGGTCTCAACATATCTGAAGCTTTTAGATTCTAGCAGTAGGGACTACTGTGTTTATGAATACAGTTGTTGAAGAATCCTAGGACATAATTGTTTTATCCTTTTTAGTCAAATACTGCTAATTAGAGTTCAGAGATTGAATAATCGTTTGGAAAAGCATTTTTCTTTGATCCACTGAAGAAATGTGATCTTTTGAGCCTTGCTTGAAATAAGAGCTACTTGCAATATTTAATATCAAATAGTCACAAGGACAGTAGCCTCCTCTATGTTAAAACTAATGTCAATTGTGAATATGCAGCTCTACATGTCTGTTAGTCAGATTTGGAGGGTTATATATGAGCATGAGACAGCTTCAGGACAGGTAGAAGAAACGTAATTTATCATTTGATAATAATGTAGATCAAGTAGGAAATGTGTTTTGGTGGTTTCTTCCCTCCTTTTTCTTTCTTGGTCTACTAGATTATTGCCTGAAAAAAAAGAAAACCCCACCAAAAAAACAACAAACCAACAACAACAAAAAAACCCACCACCAACCAACCAACTCAAATCCAACACAAACCCAAGCCTTTTTCAAAATATAAAATTTCTTTAGTTTTCAGAGAAATTAAACTTTTTCTCCAGTACTCCTGACAGTGTGAGTTTATATTGCTGATATTACTTATTTTTATATATTCATTGTTCCCTCTACCCCAGTGTTCACTAATATGGAACCCACTTATACAGTAATAATTTGCATTTAGAATGAGAGTTTAGTTGCTGTCCTGAGTTGTGGCTTTGCTAGCAGTTACCTAGTGTATCTGGTTTGGAACTTCATTGTGTTTCGTTTCCTAAGGCATAACTATTGATATCATCAATGGTGTGAAATTATGTCAGAATATGCTGTAAATGGAGCAGCAGCTAAGGATCATGGTTCAGTTTTATTCTTACTTATGTCATTGTTAGTCTTCATTAATGCTAGTATCTTAATATTCCTTAAGGTAAGTTTGTAAGTATACTCTTAATTTTGCATGCAGTAGTATTCTTTAATGAAAGAGCATGAAGGATGAAGGAGATAGCAGACAAATACTCACTGTAGTCATTCCTGCTAGTACGAAGTGAAGGTGAGATGTTACTAAATGAGAGTATTAGTTTACTCACACTGTTCATGTAAACTGCCAGGCACCTATAGAAGGTGGAAGAATCAGTTTTTCAGATCTTCTGCAGTTTTGTAGGTAACAAAGAATATATGTATGCAAAAAGCTTATATTAAAAGTGGTCTCTCCCACAGATTCACAATGCCAAAGGTCTGACAGCCTGAACATTACTCAACATTTCAGTGTCAAAATGAATATGATCTGATGTCCTCAGTTTCAGCTTTTGATGGATTCTGTTTTTCTCCAAAGCAGCAGCCTCGTATATAGGGCATGAATGTATTTAGTATATCTTCTTTGTGGGGACTAAGAGCTATATATTCTTTCTGCAGCTATGTTCACCTACACTTGCTTTTTTCTGTGGTATACAGCTATCCTTTGATTCAAATACTGTGGATATATAGTGGCCAAAATAACTGGAGTCTGTTGCAGGTTGGTGGACTGTTGGTGCTGCTGCAAAGTAAATAATAGCAAGGAGGAGGAAGAGATGGAAAATGTAGTTGCACGTAATTTGACATCTGTTGCTTTGTGATATGCGAAGCAGCAAACTGCTGATATTTATTGGATGTCAAAATGAAGCGGAGTTGTTTAAACATTCCACAGTCTACTACAAAATAACTGCAGGAGGGTTGCTCTAAGTGCTGCAAATTTGTAAACAGAAAAATGTGCACTTTCTTTTCTTCTTTGGCAGTCTTGGAAAGGAACTGACTGATTCTTTCAGTTACCACACTCTTGCCTATTTTCTTGAGTTCAAAGGTAGGATTGAACATTGGATTGCTGTTTCTATTTTGTCTTAACCTTGTGTGTTATGTTGATGAAAGCTGTTCCTGTTGAGGAGAGATTTCTCCTGCACCTTGGAATAGAGTGGTTTATTCCTCATGGGATTTGCTGAGTACCTACAAAGAGGCTGCTGAGAAATCTAGATTCCCAGTTGATGAGGAATCCTGAAGTGGGATGCATGTGCATGCTAGTAGGGGAGATGTTTTATGGTTATGCAAAGAAACAACAGCATAGGTATAGCAGAAAATAGTTAGTCTCAATAACTATCACTTTGTATGATGCTGTGAATCCTAGGGCTTCAAGGATGATACCTGTCTTTCTTGGAGGTAGGCTTAGATGGGGTTACAAGTTGTCATTGAAGTGAGCAATAAATACAAACAGAGACTTGGGGACAGGAAGAAGTTAGATGTGTTACTGCATTCTTCTTGGGCAGTTGCTTTCCTAAATGCATGTATTCAAGTAAGAAGATGGCAGGTTATATTGTATTTTCAAAACTTTTCATTCAGTTGAAAAAAAGTGATTGACTTGATTTGTGTAAATGTCCATGTCATAACTAAGAACTGAACACTGCTGTGTATCAGCAGGGTCTCTTAGGAAACTTGTGTACAAGTGCAGTAGTTGTGTAAGTCCAAAGCTGGATGCTCCCAGGACTAGGGGGTCAGCAGTGGGAAGTTATTATGAATCTTACTTTGCTGTTAGAGTTCAGAGTGTAGATAGGTCAAGAATAGAAAATAAAGTGGAGGCTTTGACCATAAAAAGTGGAGCTTCCAGTAAAGAATGTGTAAAAAGAGTTATATTATCTATTTGGTTTATTATTATTATTGAAGATAGTTTTCAAGTTTAGATACTTAGCCCAGGAATACACAGGACAATGAGCATTATTATTACTTCTGGTACTTCCAGGTCAGAAGATAATCCCTAGTCTGATTTCTAATTTTGCCCACAGATGTATAACTTTGACCATGATAATGTGTATGTGACTTCTCAAATTTGCATGGGTTACAGTCTCCTAAACTGAAGTGTTAAGGTGCCTAGAAATGCTGCTCATTGAATCCTAGAACGGTTCAGGTTGGAAAGGACCTTAAGGTCATCTAGTTCCAATCCCCTTGTTGGCATGGACACCTACTAGACCATGCCACCCAGGGCTCTGTCCAACCTGGCCTTGGACACTGACAGGGATGGAGCATTTACCACTTCTTTGGGCAACCTGTTCCACCCTCACAGTAAAGAACTTTCTCCTTGACTTCCCCTGTCTCAATTTAAACCCATTACCCTTTGTCCTATCACTACAGTCCCTCATGAAGAGTCCCTCTCCAGCATCCTTGTAGGCCCGCTTCAGATACTGGAAGGCTGCTATGAGGCCTCTATGCAGCCTTCTCTTCTCCAGACTGAATAGCCCCACCTTTCTCAGCATGTGTCTTTATTGTGTTACAATTCAAATCTGTTACTTGAACAATGAAAAGACATTTCTTAAGCATTGCACAAAACTGTGGGGTTTAGTACTGAGGCTTGAAATATTTGGCCCATGAGTATGTAACTGAACCAAACTATTCAACACCTTAGGGCAAAGTAAACATATTTTTTTATTGATCCCAACTCTATTATTGTTGCTTAATGAGGAACTAATGTAATTTCTAACGATGCCACAAGGCTGTTGGATAGAACTGATGTATTATTTCCCTTGTGACAAAATATGCTCTCTTCAATTAAAATCTAGGAAGTAAAATTGATACTGATGTAAAATTTTGCAAGAATTAGTGTCAAGACCAAAGCTTTTTATTATATATAGAAATTACTTGGATAATGAGATTGAAAGCAAGTTATTGGAGTATCTGGGCAATCCATGAACTCAATGGAGACCACTTAAACAGTGAAATCTGTAGTGGCAATAGAAGGAATGGGATCTTCATAATACTTTGACCTAACAGGTTCTTTTTTCAGGGAGTTACTACTACGTACAGAGCCCAAGTGGCAAGCTCTAGATCTGCTTAGCAGCTCACTCACAGCTGAGTGAGCCTGTTGAACTCATAAGGGCAGATATGGCTGCCTGTATTGTAGCTTAGAAGTGCCCTATTCCTGTAGCATGCTTTTTTCAATTCATACACAGGCTTGGATTAACCTTGAGGTTAATATGGAGGTGAATATGAGAGTGATTTCTGCTTTACAGTGCCTGTTCTATTCCTTTTGTAGAACTGTTGTCAACTTGGGAAATAGTCCTGTACTAGCTAGGAACACAGCTGGCTTATTTTATCCCATCAGATAACATAGGCTTGTATGAATAGTTGACCTCTGTGTTCTCTATCTATAGGTAGGGTCTATGATGCATCACTCATACAGACCTTGCTTGGTGATCAGGTGAAGACCAGATATGAGCTTATATCCTGCTGCATGAGACTTTTTGATCTACACAATCAAAGCTGGGTGCTGTGGAGTGGGAGAGGAAAGCATGGATGAGGCTGCCAGCCCCTTGCTGTCATGCCACATGAAATAGTAATGAGGGCACCTCAGTCCAACCAGTTTCCAAGCATGGCTACTCAGAAGAGTGAAAAATTAAACACTGTAAGATAATGAAATATTTATTAAACCAGACAAAAGTTAAGTCCCTGATCCAGTAATTATTTAATAGAAATCACTGAGGCATAGTAGTGATGACTATTCCTTCCACCCTTTATAGTGGTCTCATTCCTCTCAGTGAATTTGTCATTTGGCCATGGAATGGTTTTCTCATTCTCTTCTGATGTGGGGGCATTTATGTATTGTGTGAAGTAGAATAGCTTTACGGAAGTGGTAGAGAAAACCCATATTAGGAGTTACCTATGGCTTGTAGCATAAGGAATTATTGTTAGCAAGAGTACTACTGTGTGTGGTCCTGTACTTTCAAGATGGTTATTCATCCACCTAATTGCTGAGATGTTCAATGGAAGCCTGGTCTTAGTTGTATGGGGTGAGAATAAATACCCAATAAATTTTGTTGGTTAAAGCCACTTAACCCCAGTGACTCCTTGAGCTAATTGGATGGGTATTGTCTCAGCTGTGGTCTAAAAAGCACTGAAAGAATGCTCTCTTTTCTATTGTCTATCATTTCTATCAGTAACATGGGTTCCCTTCTGCTTTTGTGCTGGAATATTATTTTTTTTCCCCCAATGGTAAAATGAGTAAGCTGCAAGTGATAGGAATAAGTTGTGAAACTGGGTATTCAGGTCCCTAGGGAAACTCTGAAAATTGTATACCAAGAATTTATTCATGGAAATCATGCATTTTGCTGCAAGATTGGTCTTGTAGCTATTGTTCTTTCAAAAAATGGTGAAACATAATAGGCTTTCTCTGTTGCTGTTTTGTAATGTTCTTCTGGTATGATTTATTTTGATTTGAGAGGGTATCTTCTCAATTAAAATCAATATTCAAATATCAGAGGGCATTTGTATCTCCAAAACTTGGGGTTTGGAACTCCAAGTGAAATGACATGCCTCAGTTTTGTAAAGACAATTGCTCTTTATGGCCTGCAGCTTGAAAGAAAATCTGTTATGTAATGATATCTATCTTCAGTAAAAAGAAAAAGATCTTAATAAATTACTGCTCTAGTCTTAGAGCTTAGTTAAAAGCTTTTCTAAGCTGAGAGGTGAGCTAAACTTAAAAACATTTTTGTTTGTATTTGTTTAATGCAGTGATTGCTCTGCAGTATTGTTTTGGTGAGTACCTAAGAAAATTGCAGGACTTGCAAGAATCTACGACAGCAATATGCTGCCACACTCTCATTTTCTATTTTTTCTCTTTTTATTTGTGCACTTAATGTGCTCAGCGTAGCTCATGCTTATTATCCTGCTGACTGCACTGGATTTTAGAGTGGTGCACTCCTTTCATGCGTAATGGTAGCTGCCCATTGTGCATCACTTGTGAGAAAATGTGATGACTCATAGATAGGATGAAGTGCTTTATTGCACGCTAATTCAAATTACTGCAAAGTAATGATAATTACTGCTTTATGAAGAGGGCCCCAAGTGCAATCTAAATGAATTCCTACCCTCAATAAACAAAGGGTAGTGCTAATGGGGAAAAAAACAACCACAGTAAATTTGAGATGCCTGGCCATGGTTGGGAATTTTTCTTTCTGAGGTTCTTAAATCCAAAATAATCATATATACTAGAAAAAAAATGCCGAAAGGTCAACATGGAAATTTCTGAGCTCTGTCTAACAAAAAGAGTTAAAAATAATGATCTTGTATGTATGTCAGCTACCAGTAATGCTTCTATCTTTCAATTTCTCAGATATATTTTCCTCCTGAAACAGTAACTAGATTGCATTGTTACTTACTGATGAATGCTATCTCCTTGTCAGCAATGCAAATAGTTAAGAGCCTGACAAATCATCTAGTTAATTTACTTGGCTCTGAAACTAACAGCAGAAAATGTGTACTCAGCACATGCTTCTGTCAGTTCATCACACTGGGAGTGAACTGGAGATGTACCAGTCTTCACAGGCTCTCCAGCTGATACAACACACGGTGTGACTGTGCTAACAGATGTGGTTACTATTTTTCCTGCTTAAATTATTGACATCTGTGAGATTTTTCCATATTAAGACTGGTAATTAAAGTTTTAATAACATATTATTAAATATAGTCTAAACACAGTAAAGCAGTTTTCAAAGTAGATGTAAATTAGAATGGCAATTAGGTAGCTTGATTCCCAGTAAACAGCTTGAAATAGTGGAAAGGAGCTGCTGGATTACTACAGGGTAAAGTAACTTACAGGCACTGTGATTTTGACTGGCAGCATGCTGTGAGGATCTGATGCTGTTGTCCATGCAGATCTTCAATGTGATGGATACAATCGTAGTGTCTTCTGTCTACTGCTGAGGATGGTCACTGTGAGCTTAGTCACAACTCCAGACTCCTTTGGGGTTTTTAGGGTATTACTCTCTTTGCATCTCTAGTAACTGCTGCCATGCAGTGCTTTCTGGCAGTGTTTCTGTCACTGTAAAGTCTGGCATTCAGTACAATTTTTCCCACTAGGTCTGGAAACTTTCTGACACTTCTTTTGCTCTTCAGTTATACTTCCAGCTTCTCAGTTTAATTTCTAGTTTGTTGTTCCCTTTAAGATTTGATGTAAGTATGGCAGGTGTAGTTGTGTAGTCATAGCCTAAATATTCCACATGTTATTTCTGTACATACTTGTGTAACAGCTAAAATGTGTGTACATCCATGTGTATGTAGTGAGTTACCATTCTGTTGCTTGCATGGCTCAGGAGTCTGCAGTACCTATACCTTGTGGTTTTTTGTTTTTTTTTTCTGGTGAGGTAACTTGATTCTGGTTTCATTAGCAACTTTTACCTTTGCTGTGATTAAGTTGATATTTATACAGTATTAGCCAGACTGAGTGTAGCCATGAGTGGTCAGCACGCATGGGCACAAGCCCATTTTTCCTAATGAGCAAACACTTTTTCAAAAGTAGAATACTCCAATAAGTGAGATATATCAGCCTTTACCAAAGGCAATGACTACATTTAACCTTCATTACAGAGGCTGGGTTTTTGGGGTATTATTCTTGTGTAATGGTAATGGTTGGACTTGATCTTAACTGTCTTTTCCAACTGTCGTGGTTTAAACCCAGCCAGGCAGCACGTTCACTCACTCAACCCCCCCCACCCCTTCTGGCCCTCCCCTCTTTCCCCCCTGGCTCCCAGAGGAGTGGGAGGAAAGATGGGCCGAAGAACTCCCACTGGTCAGATAACAACAGTCCAGTAACCAAGGTACAACACAAATCACTATCGCTATCACCAACAATAATAACAATGACAAGGAAAACAAGGGAAGAGGGTACGATACCACCTGACAAAAACGAGCCTGACCGGGAAGTTCCCCCTCCTTCTGGGTAGCTCCCAGTTACCTCCTGGGCATGACGTGCTATGGTATGGAATACCTCTTTGGTCAGTTTGGGTTCTGTCCCTCCTTCCTCCCGGCCCCCCCTTCTCCCCGGCAGAGCATGAGGCTCACAGAGTCCTCGGTCAGGGAAAACATCGCTCAGCAACAACCAAAAACATCGGCCTTATCAGCCTTGTTCCCAGATTAAGTCAAAACACAGCTACTAAAGAGAAGAAAAACTGACTGCAACTGCTGAACCCAGGACACCAACCTAATTGATTCTATGGTTCTATATATCTTTGAAAGGGGCATAGATAAGAAAAAGTGGATGTACAGGAGTGGTTCACAGAGGTAAATTCCTAAAGTTTTTCTCACTGTATAAGCTCATTTTCACTTCCTTAGTGGGTTCTCCTGTGTTCTGTGTGTCCCTCTCCTGTGACCTGGGTTTAGCCTTGGAGCCTCTGTCACAGACATTTCTCAGTGTTGCTCATAGTATGAAGTTGCAGTCATGGGCCACTTATTTAAGTTGCTTTCCAACCCTGCTGTGCTGCACATGCTGCCTTTTCATTGTTAGTTTGGCATTGATTTATTTTTTAGTGATGTGCTGTGTTTTGATCCAGGAAATCATATCAAATGTCTGGCTTTGCATTTTCCTTATGCCTGATCAGTTGCACCTGGAATTAACAAAAGATTTGAAATTTCCAGTGTTCTCAAGAGATAGAGGCTGTGAGAGCTTATAGCCGCCTTCTGCTTAGATCTCTATTTATATAATCTTTGCCTCTTTCAAGGAGTGAGAATGCACTAAAATAAATGCCCATTCCTGTTGTTGTAGGTGTGAGTCCCCAGTCCTGGAGCCCATTCAGGTAGAATCTGTGACACACCAATAACAGCAAGCTTTACATTAGGTTTGTATTTTCTCATTTGTCTAAATTTTGTGTGTGGTAGTGTGGCTTGCATATGAGTGAAATTATATTTGATTTTCAAAAGGCACTTGGAAGGGCAGTCTGAGTTTACATATGAGATCCCAGGCACTTTTGTGAGGCTTAAGGATGTATAAGGAAGGCAGTCAGGCCAGTACTGCCCAATTCACATAGGAAAACATGATAAAATGGCAAGTGACATTAGCAGAGGAAATTTAGGAATATGTAATGAATGATGCAGACTTTAGTGTTCAGGTTAGCCAGATCCTTGCACTTAAACGCTAACTAACACCTTTTCCTGTAGCTTCCCATCCAAATCCTAAAAGTACATGCAATGTATCTTCCTTGGCATCCAGACATACCCTCTCAGATTCCTCTGTGCTGTGTGAAAGATGACTGACGATATAATGCAATGATTGGAAGCCCATCATTTGTGTCCAAAACTGGAACATGAGCATTGCTACCAGATGGAGATGAGTAAAGAGGAAGGTGGAGTCTGTGGCCTTGAGAAGGGGTTTAAGAGGGAGGAGGGCATCTCCAGGCTGGTAAGCCAGAGCTGGTAAGCCATGTCCAGGTCTATGTTCTAGGCCCAACATTAACAACCTCCTCCCTATCCCCAGACAGCATCTGCTATTTCCAAGGAGCAAGAAATTCCACTTTCTGAGGAGTTTTCATCTGCTATTCTCCCCTGTTTCCCCTTCCCTGTACAAATAGCAGCAGACTTGCCTCCAGGCACGGAAGGCATTTGGATGCTTGGCAGACAGCTGCCGTCATGGTTGTCCTGCCTTCTCGTGCACCCCACAAGCCAGACTTCAGTGCATGATGCACTGGTGAAATCACACTGGAGTAAACCACTTTCTCATGGAAGATTTCAAACCTGGATGACATCTTTCACAGGCCTGGATTGGAATGGAGTAAGGGTCTCCTGAGCAGCTGTGGATGGAAATTGGGGAGCAGATGTACCTGACCAAGTACAAACCATTCTGAAGTCATTGGCAGCACACACACAGCTTTGAGAGTTAGCAAGCACTGGATGATGCAGCTGAGGTCCTAGCTAGGTGAACTCTGGTGAAAACATTGGAAACTGTGGAGGGGGGCAGCAGGGCAGCAGAGCAGATATGGAAGTAGTCTTTAAACACTTGCACTGGAGCTCGATGGAGTGTCCCACATCAATATTATGTTTGTGTTAATATTTTAAACTTAATTGTTCTCTAACTAAAATTTCATATTATTCCAAGAGATTAAATCTTATTTGAGCACTTCTTCCTGTATTATAAGCTCTGCAGGTCTAGAAGGCAAGGAAAATGCTGTGGAATATGTCTGACCTTGTCATAATAGCCTCTGGGTCCTCATGAAGAAGTTCTATTGCTATTTATGTGTGAAATTCCAATAGAAGAATGCTATTTCAGAAATTCTTGGTCCCTTAAATTAATCACAATTTGCATTGAGGCTAACAGGAGCCAAAGATGATGTTTATTGTTTTACTTTGAAAGTCTCTGTATCTGCAATTCTAGTTGTTGCTAAATGTTACATCTGGGGAAGCAATGATCAGCCCTGTGTGACTTGCACAAAGGAAGCTGCCTCCTGTGTTTCTCACTGGATTTCTGCATTGGTAATGCCACAAAATGCAGAACTGAAGTGGGTTGTATTTAGTGAATTTTCTCCTTGGAGAAACATACTCTTGCACCTAACCACTCATTTCAGCCTGAGAGAGACTGCTTTTATTTAACAGAGAAACAGTTTTGAATCTTACTGACCTGGAGAATTCTGGCATTGTGTCCAAAACCAGGACACACTGGAACATATAGATTGCAATTGTATGAAAAGCTGGCAAATGCCTTGGAGCCCCCAGGGCTGTCTAACACGTGGCTCTGTAGAAGGCCCAGTGCTGAGTTGGGATCTGTGCAAGGTTTGGCTGGAGCCATCAAAAGCCTTTATAATCCAGAGAAGTGATTTGAAAGTAATTATAGGGTTCCCTTAGTATGTTAAACCCCTGACAGTTTAAGCTGACTCTGGTTTTCTCTGTTTCACCTGTTGTTGAAACTTATAAAACTTTATCAAATATGTGAAGGCTAAAACTAAAATTGGGAGAACCAGGAATAGTTTATTAGATAAGCTGAACTATTGTGTATCAAACTTTGAAGCTCCATTGAGCTTGCTTAGCCTGCTTATTGCAGTAGAGCAGATTGTCACAGTACATACCAGGCTAAATTCCAGTGTATTTAGAATTATGAATTTTAACTTATATTTGTTAAGCAAACTTAATTCATAATACCTAAACTGTTTTCCACAGTACTTCCAGAAATGAGAGCCATTGACATTCAAGGTAAAATGGAACCACAGATTCAGACTGTAAGAAATGTGTCATCAGGTACAACAGTTGAATAAATACATTCTCCATATTGGGGACTGAGAAAATGAAGCCATCAGTTTTCCTTATCTGACTCTAAATTCTTAAAGGGTTGAAAGAACAGCATTCATTACTATGGGGTGTTTAATTATTCACCTAAAATGAACTATTTAACTGAAGAATTCTAGTTACAACAGTTCTATTCTTAAAATCTTTCTTGCTCTTTTTTCAGTTTTGGAGATCAAAGCACTTTGCTGGTGGGATAAGGGCTGCAAAAGATTACATTCTTGCCATTATGAAGAAAATATTTCTTGTCACAGAGTTTATAGATAAAATGCAGCACTAACTCTGTAATAATTGATAATGAATGCTCCTTTTATGAGCTGTTAGAATCAGTAATACAGACAGTATGTCTGGAATGAAAATATTTTAGTATTTCTAAATAAAAATCTTGATCCACATCAGGACTTGAATAAAGATTTCACTATTTTTCCTTGTCATCTTTTATCCTTGCTGAGTTCTGTAAAACTGCTAAGGATTTATTCAGTGCTTCCGGTATTTCATCAACTGTGACCATGGTTCCTGTGGTCCGTCCCAGCAGTAGTAAGTGGTGCTAATTCTGAAATCTCATTTGATGCAATGATCTAACACTTCTGGTGCTTGTGGATCCACTTTTTATTCCCCGATGCTGCCTATGATTGCTGCTTGTAGTAGACAAATGTTTTGTGGTTTTATGGATAGGACTGTATTTAATTTTTATGAAAGGTATGTGACCAAGAGCTGATACAACTTGTATACTTCTAGAAGCAACGAGTCTTTACAGTAGTTCTCTTTTTGTATGTTAAGGATTGCTTTGAGTCCATTGTCTAAGTTACTGAAATATTTGAAGAACAGGGTTGTAAGATCTGTGCCCCCTTTTTGCCTGGGAGTGTTACTATGGATGAAAGGTAGTAAAAATGCAGTTTGTTACTGACTCAACACAGTCCTTATGAATTTGTCTTCTTCCATTCCTCATAGCACCAGCCTTTCAGCAGTTTGCTTCTCTGTGTGTCCTGGTACAGACATTCCAGTTATTCCATGGATCTAAGAACTGTGGTGCCTGTATGTGGTTCTGCAGTTGTAAATTCTTAGGAATTCCACATCTCAATTTTAGCTGTGGTGCTCTTGATTACTCTGGACTCTGGTGTTCATCTGCCTAACAGTTATAGCAATGTCAAAGATTACCCCAGTTGTCAGTAGAAATGATAGAATTTGTTTAATTAACAAGGTATCAACATTATAAAAAGTGGTACCTTACAATGCTGAGTACTTGTTAAACTGGGAAGGAGGAGGTAACTGTAGATCTCAAGTGAGAGCTATACAACTTGTAGAACTGCAATGAAACTCATTCAGATAGACTTGCACTGGTTAGAAATACGCCTGTTCAAATTTTGTGTTCTAAGTAACCAACCTAAGACTTGCAGATTGTGAAATGCAATTTTTATTGAGTTTTTTCACTTTGTTTCTAATAGCCATCTCTGTTCTATTCCAGACCTTTTGACTCAGTGTATTACTCAATTATTTTCACAGTAGACTTCCAACCAGTTTATTTTCTGACCTTATTACAATAAGAGAAAATAATTTAAATGATAGAGATGAACAGTGCCACCTCAGGGACTTGTATAGTTTATACTGAAGCAAGAAAAAGGGCTACATAAAGGTAGATTGTTGCAGTGTAAAGGGTGGGCATGTGCCTTGTATTCATGTCTTGTCTTATTTCCAAAATGAAATGGTTTGGATGTGCTTAAGCAAATCAAATCACTGAAGTCTTTATTGCTATTATTTATTCTGATCTAGGTAGTCACAGTTTGTCTCTGCAAAATGCAATAGCTATAAAATACTCAATGAGTATTTGCTTCTTGGCAGTAGATGGCTACAAATGTGATGGATTAAGCACAGTGTAGCTGGCATCCAGTGAAACACAAGGAAGAGCTTCCTAGAATACAAAGCTGTTCTTATAAGTGCTTGAAATCAGCTACATGATGGATGTCCCATGGGGCCTGTGCCAAAGGGAAGGGTGAGCTGGCCAAGTGCAGCACATCCCTTTCAAGGGTGGAATAGATGGATGTTCAGTGACTGAAATGATTTCACTTGTGTTCTTCAACTGAGCCACTCAGGCTGGCACTGTACCTCCCAAGCTGGGGTCTTCCCTCCTTGGGGTTAACCACAAGTGGCTCTGCATGGCTGAGACTGATGACAGCAGCATATGATGTCACTAGTTTGTTAATATACCAGGACAATCTTTGCTCTTTAATTCACCCTGGAATGCAGCAGAGCATTGCTATTTATGTTGGACTAGTGTAGAATTCAAATGTGCAGGTCTAGAAGATTGTGTCTGGAATACAAAATCTTCTTGGAATGCATACATCCTGAAAGCTTAACTCTCAGTTGTGTTGTGCTTCTGATCTCTCCTAATGATTTCCTTTCTGAACACCTTGTTCAATTTAATCCTTTTTTCACCCCTATGTATCCCTCTTTCCCTCCTATTTTCCTTATGCAGTGTCATGTATTCTTGAACTATTTTAAGACTAGAATTTAGGGTATCTTCTGGTCTATTGAGCCTTTAAAGGTATTGCTGGTGTTGGTAAGCACACATTTCCCCAAAATTTTAGTCCAGAAACAGTTGATCTTGAGGTGAAGCCCTTTGAGCTGAAGGGTAAATTTTCCCTCTATACTGGCAGACTGCTGTTCTGTCTGTAATACAGTGCAGGCTATGAAAGAAACCATGTCATCACAGGATAGCTTTACAGGTAAGTAAAAAACCCAGGAGCCTGTGTGCTCTTTAGGGGAAAAGAAAATTATCATGTAAAGTCTTGAAAAAAGAGAAGTGAAATCTCTACGTGGAGAAGAAAGTAGTAATAATGTGTTCACAGAATTGTCTCTAAATGGATTTCTAGTGAGCTCTCTTTATGAACAGTGACATGAAGGGAAAAGCCTTCGACTTCACGGTGTGTAGAACAATCTGTCAGTTTTTAAATGATTGTCTCATAAAATTGCAAGGTGGCACTGAACAAAAGAGGCTTACGGTAGGAATTTTGCCTCTAGAAAATACAGCTCTGAATGCTGGCACGGGTATTGCTGGCAGAAGCTGTACCACGATTTGTCTTTTCCCGAGCAGAGCTGGGGTGATCGCGCTGCCGAGGCTCTGGCGGAGCAGCTGCGCCCTCTGCAGGGCACGGTTGGAGCTGCGCCGCCCGGCCCATGTTGCGGGACCGAAGGTAGATTGCGGGCAGCCCGGAGGTGGAGCAGGTCTGACCCAATACCACAGAGTCCTGCTTGCCACCCGCGCCTTCCCCATTTTCTCTTTGCTGGTTTTGCTTTAAAATGTTTCTCGTAATCTTCTGAGGTTGTGTTTTTGTGTCTTCTGAATACATGAGTTTTACTGTCCTGACCTATCATGAGTAGTGAGTGTCCATAGACTGATTTCTAAATTCTTGGTGCTTGCTTCCTGTTCTTTCAGCTTCTGCAGTCCTCTGGTGTAAGATTTTGCTCACCTGATCTATGGGATATGGAATATGAAGGAAAACAATGAAATAGTAGAGAAGGAAAAAGGCAAAAAAGGGACAAGTGAGAGTTCTGATAAGAATGAGAAACAAGGAAATAATAGAAACAAAACGAAAGAGGAAGGCTGGATGATCACTTTTTTGGACTGCAGAACCAGGTTCCAAATTATTAGGAGATTTTTTTTTATTTGTAGTACTGTTTCAGGAGATCCAAATGGACTTAAGAGCTAAATAGTGCTAACTTTCTAAAGGTTTAAGATGCTTTAGTGATTTTAGAGAATTCTGTTCTTGTTCACCTTTTGACCTGGAAGTGTGTGGGCAGATCCCATCATACATGAGCACATTTAGATAAATTAAGGGTTTGACCTAGGTAATTAGTGTTATGAGAGTGTAAACTGTGTGCAGTTAGTCATTGTAGAGCTGCTCAGATGCTTCTGGAGATCTGAATCTGAAGAGGAATTCCTGAAAGGTCCAGAAGGCAGGTCTTGGGAAATACCTGTACCAAACCCATTCCAGTAGCTAACTGACTGTAAACAGAAACTTGCAGATCTTACTCTGTGGGGAGAGGTAGTCAATTACTATTTGATCTATGGCTGCAACAGCAAGTTAGGCAGGGATTTGTAGTAATTCTCACTAATTGTCCAGTAGTTCTGGGAGCTATGAATTTCAATCCATAAAGATAATTGCCTGTGTCACAATGAAAGATCATCACAAAAGAAGCATTTAATTCCTTATATAGTCAATTAATATGTAATCTAAAATACTATAGTTTGGACATGATAAAGGGGTTTCAGGAAAGAATTGCAACTCTTTAGTTACCATAGGAAAATTGTTAGAATGTTTTTTAAGAGCTTTATAGAAAGCTCTGCAACTGACTTTTGCTTCTAAATAAAATGCTGCTTGCTCAAAGAGAAAGTGTTTGCCTGGCAGAGTTGTGGGACTGATCAGTATTGCCGCCATCTTTCAGCTGGCTTCACCCAACAGCTCCTGATTTGAGCTGCCCAGTTGTGAAGCCCCTGCCTGGGTGATGCAACCCCCAGATGCAGCATGTGCCTGTCCTGGTGGATGGGATGAGGCTGCAGAGTGAGATTTAGCCAGATACAACTCTTCATTACCTTTCAGTTTATTGAAAAGGCACCATTTAAAGGCCCTTTAACCTCTGGCTTGTGGCTCAAATTGAGACACCAAAGTAAGTACTTCTCTTTTTCTAAAAATGCCAGTAGTTGTCTCAGTACTGAATGCTTCCCAGCCTCCTCCTGTACCTTTGGGAGCTGCTACCATGTGGAATGCTTACTGGTGCTAGTGTCATACTGTTCTTAATCCAACTGGGACAATTGCACTTATGAAGAATTGTCATTTGATTGTGACTATCCGAAGGAATCAAAGGCTGCAGAATGTTAGAGTCTCCTGAGAAGCAACAATTTTGGATACTTGGCCATCAGACTATCTCAGGAAAAGCATACATTACAAAAGCCACTTTAACACTAGAGGTGTGTGTCTCTTTGGTATGTTTTGGCTAATTTCATTTGACAAAGCCTTTCAAGTAAGGCCAGCTGCTCTCTGGTGTGACAGCAGTTCCTCTCAGTGTGGTGCTATCTACAACACCAAACAATTCTGAATTTTTAGCAGAAGTAACTGAAATCCTTAAGTCACAATCAATTGCAGAATGAAAAACAATTTTAACAATAATAACATGGTTTGTCTTGGACTGCTTGTGTCTCTTGCTGCCCTTCCGGGTCGTACTGCTTTATGTGACATCTCAGATACTGAGGAAAGGATGGCAGGGTGTAGCAGGCTTGTCTTCTGACAGTTCTTGGGCGCAGTGGTGTAACTCAGGTAAAGGGAGCTTCCGGACTTTTTGAGCATTACAGGTTAAACAAAGGTTTCTACCCGGTGGGTTATGCACTCCTCTTACGAAGACTGTTTACAGCCGTAGCACAAGCTGCTGCCCATATGGCAGTACCTGCAGTCTCGAGTAGGAAGGAAGGAGTAGAGACCATAAAAATACATCACAAAAAACAGATCTGGAAGTTGCTTTATCTCAGTTTCTGTCTTGGCATTGGTTGATATTACTGGGCTATTTTCACGTACAGAAACAACAGGTAAATATAGTTAAGTGCAGAATGTGAATTGACAAGATGGTGAGACTGATGGTGTGACTTGCCTTTCTCTCTTACAAGGATTAGCTTACAGTCAATACAGCAATTGTTTGATCTAGTTACTAACATTTAATGTTTCAAACATTTTTCTTCCCAAGATCCTTTCTAATGTAACATGTAACTGTATTGGTGGGTGTAGTTACAGTATCTTTGCTATTGTTCCCTGCTCTTTGTCCCATTTACCCGTCCTCCCATTCTTGTTGAACTTGTATTTTTGCTATGGCTACAAAATGACATCAATCAGAGTCTCATTTCTAGTTGCAGGGAGTAAGAAGTACATAAAAAGGCAGTTTATGAAGTGGATTTGGGTTAGTGTGATAAGGCAGCTATGACTATTATGACTTTTTTATTTCCTGTGGAATGTCCTTGTAGATGTTTGTAATCTTTTATTAACTGCTTGTTTTGGCCTTTTGTTTGTTATAAACTTTGGTGTAAGGAATCACTAGAGCAGATTCCCTGCTCCGCACACTGCTGCTAGAGATGTTTCATGCTTTTATTATGTTTTGTAGCTAGATTTACTTGCAGAATACACCTAAAACCAGATTCCAATATGATTGATGCTATGTGGCTGACTGTTGCATGTTTCTTTCTGCAGCTCCTGGCATATGACCTTAGCCCTTCTCCCCAGAGGAGTGTGTTTGTAATTATAAGGGGAGTAAGGATTTTCTATTTGCAGGTTTTGTGGGTATTTTTGTTTCTGTTTTTGTTTTTGTTTTGTTTATTATGAAGCAGAAATCATGAGCAAATCTCAGCTCAAAGTACGTTTAAGCCCCTGCTATCTGCAAACCTTTCAAATTGTTCAGCACTTTTAAAATGGAGTGTCAGCCTGCTGTCAGGACATGATATAGAATGGGAAATTGCTGTCTCTACATCTCTGCTCTCAATTGTATTAGGCAAGGCTTCTGACTCAAGATGTTACTTCTAAAATAAAGTTAATCATAGGCTTATTCTGTATCTTTTTCAAAAAGAATTAAGTACATTAGAGGAGAGGATTGTTTGTAATCTTGATCATAGTAAAAAATACAGCATCCATTAGCACCTTCTATTTTGGGTCTACCTCAGGCCATTAGTGGTCATCTTGTACCAAAAGTAAATTTTGGTTGAGTGTTTCCACAAACAAAGATGCCTCTGTAATCTTTTCTATTCATTTTTGTCCTACCTGCACTGGCTTGGGGTTTCCGTCGTATGGCCACTGAAGTAATTGAAAAACTACCCTCAAACTATTGTCCTTGGTCACCTCTCACAGTCTTCTTCGTCATGAAGACTACTTTTCTCTCAACCTTCAGGTATACTCACCTATTTACCTCATTATTTCATGATTTACATCACTTATTTGACTAATTTTATGATCCATGAACCTTTCTCCTCTAAACCTTTTGCATGCTGACTCCAGCTAATGCTGCTTCAGTGCATTCTCATAGCTGGTATTATACCTTCAGGGTTAGCTTATTTTTTCTTTAAGGTTGAAACCTGAAGCTTGGCAGGAGCTTCTAGGAATGTTCTTAGGAAATGCTAGTGTGATTACCTAACTGAGCCCAGACTAAAGCCCACTGAAGGTATGAAAACTCTGCCTATTGACTTGAATGTCCCTTGGAGAAGGGTTTCATGTTTGAATGTGGTGATGTGAGGGAAAGCCTGTTGTAGATATAATTTTAGTATTGGTTTGTATGTTGTATAACTTTTTCACTTTTAATCAGAAATATTATCTTTCAGAATTTGTAATAATAACTTGGTGTATGCTGTACAGGTAATTCAGAGTGCTTGGAAATACATGGTTTTCCTAAATTGTGCAAGTTTGGTGCAGCTACTTGCTGTTTATCCATGTCTGAAATTTAATTATGTGGTTGATTGGTGGAAATTCCCCACACCACATGCACTGTCTCTGTGGAAACTGGCACTCTGAAAGGTATCTTGTCAACAGTAATTTCCTAGGGCATACTGGGAATATTTTCATAGACAAGTGGGCTGAAGAATTTCTATATTCTACTCATTTTCTGCAAGCAGTGTGCTGCACTTAAGCATAGAGTTGCAGCTGCTTGTGAATATTTGTCAACCAAGATAAAATGTACCATTCTTCCCTTCCATTTCCACACTCATATATTTCAGAATCAAGTGCTGTCTGCTAAAGATGTTTGTTATTCTCATTATTTTAAATCTAAAACATTCAGCACATTTATTACTGGAGGCTGCAATTGAAGCAATATTCAGTGGCTTATGGAATGCGTACAGAATATGAATTTTTCTGAATACTGATACTTGGTTAAGCAGGACTTGCTTCTTTATCAAAATTGCTTCTTTATAAAAAAACAACCTTCCTCTCCTCCCCCCACCCCACCAAAAAAAATATTCAACAAACCAAACCAAAAAAAACCCCTAAACAAACCAACCCCCACATGCAAACAAACTCCAACCCCCAACCAAAGGGAATAAAGACAACGTTTTGAGCTTTTTAAGCAATCAGTTTGATTTTGCTATCAGCATTTATTCTGGCTCTGATAACTGTGATGATGATCACTATGACAAGTTACAGAAAACATTTCTGTAATAAAAAGTCCATTCCCACCACCTTACCTTCCTCCCCAGCCTCCAAACCCTGTGAGGAAGTATTCCTGCTTTGCTTTGGCCAATGTGGTTCCACTCTGACCAGGGGCACTTATTGGAGCTGTTGAAAGCCTCCAATGAATTAATTATTTTAATGCCCTGTTTTCTTTGGCTTTTTCTCTTGGTTTGCTATAAATCATCTCCATTTTTATAAAATGAGCCTTTTGATTCTGAAAATGGAGTATCTTACAAATATCTCAGGTGCCCCAGATAAATAACTGCTTTCTCCAGATGTTGCACAATTCAGTATAGGTAGAGAAGTAATACAGAAGTAGCATCTTTTTAACTCTTGTTGGTAAACATCTTAAATGAAACAACTCTTAAAATCCCTCAGTGTTAATTGTGAAGGCCATAAAGCAGTTTGAGACTTCCCTATACCAAAAGCTCACGCACATATCCTCAGTTGGTCCAGATAACAGTGTTAAGTTTAAAACTGACATGGCAGTCAGTTTTAGTCAGTCAAATTATCATGAAACTGTTTTCTTTCATTATTAGTGGTTTCTTATGATAAAACTGTCAGTCTGGCAAAATCATTTATATCAAACTGTTTGTAATTCAGTGATATTGTATGTGGAGCCTTCAGTTCTGGAGTATGCAGATAGTGTTTGATGTGAGAAATTGAGGAAGAGGTGTGAGGTGGGAAGGCTGCCTTCTTCTCTATACTTGGGGGCATTTGGAGTGAGTTGGCATCACCTCGGGGACTGTCTGCACTGCAGGAACTGCATTGCAGTTGTTTTGCTTTGCAGATGTCTGTGTATTAGCTCTATTCTCTGCCTTAATGATGCTTTCAGGTTACTGAAAATGCATAAGGTTTGTAGAGTGTGGAATGATATCCTGACTTTATGAACCCCATGGTCACAACTCCATAGGTGGCTGCTTTGCAACTGAAAAATCACCTACTTTTTTTGCCCAAGTGGTGCAGTGTTCGCTTCTTAGGATTGGCCATTTGAAATAGAGCACTGGCCTGTGTGACACTATTTGATTTCATAAGGGCACAATTGAGTGTTACAAGGGGTTTGTGTTGCTTTTTGTCTGGTTTTTAACTCATTCAAGGTTGTTCTGGTGAGATTTTTGTCTTGATACATCTTAAATGTACTTACTGAAAAGTATGCAGGCTTCCTTTTCTCTGTTTGCTTTATGTGTGTGGCCATGCCTGCTCAGTCCCCAGGCTGCCACTGCCGTGACCTGGCAGAGCTACTTGCTTCCCTGAATCTCAGGTTCCAAAGTTCATCAGATGTTTCTATAGAATGTAGCTCATTTCCTCTGACATTCCTAGCACAATTTTATTTTAATGTGGTTTTAACTTTAATATGGTCTTGCATTTGATCTGGAGTTACAAACAGATTTGCAAGTCATGTATCCCTTTGACATTTTATTTCTCTCTTAGCATCATTGTTCTTCACTGAGTAGTTGCATGAAGATGTTAAAATTCTGGTATTAGCAGCACTTCAAGTTCTTTGCGATGTCCAGCTATGAGGCTTTTGGTCAGCTGCTTTGTGAAGAAAACTGACTTTGAAGGCTGCTTGTAAAGCAAACCCACATGCAGTGGGCATCCTTGTCATGCTCTTAATTTATGAAGGCAGCAAGCTTTACTGCAGTGCATGCTCTGTAGAGGTATTAAAATAAAAGTTCTTTAAGTGAGTTCATCATAAAGTGGATGCTAGAGGAAAAAGTAGGATAAAGCATTGTTCCTGTTCTGCAAATGGCAACTGAAATGGGTGAACTTAACTAACTCTGTGTTGGGAATTAATTCCAGAATTAGTAATTAATTAGACTGTTGAAGTGCAAGAAGTACCTCAATGACAAGATCTTCCTTCTCACCACTTTCTTTATTTGAACATTTTCAAGTGTATTTCCAGGAAAATATTAGTTGGTGTCATGTGAATGCATTGGTTATTTGCGACTCTTGCATCTGTCACAAATTTATAATGATGGCTTTAATCACAACAAACCCAGACTGCAAAATCCTAGATTTCTTTTTACTCTGCAGTAAAAAGACTGCAGCCCATAAATTTTAGAATTTCGTACACCTGATTGTATATTAGCAGTTACTGGTTTCGATACCTGGTACCCTGTGTGTGTAAACTGTGACACTTATGTCCACAGGAGTGTAATAATACTAAATTCCCCCCCACCCCCCCCCCAAAAAAAAAAATATCCTGTTTATTAAAGAGTAAGTAATTGCATTTCCATTCATGTCAATTCTCCCTTCATAGTTAATAATAACTTTTTAAATTGGGAAGTAGTTCACCAATCNCACCCCCCCCCCCCCCCAAAAAAAAAAAAAAAATCCTGTTTATTAAAGAGTAAGTAATTGCATTTCCATTCATGTCAATTCTCCCTTCATAGTTAATAATAACTTTTTAAATTGGGAAGTAGTTCACCAATCAGAATGGTTGAAGTGGTCAGCAGTGTGATTCGGACAGAAGTTTTTCCTATCCTTTTAACTGCGGATATACTCAATTCTTTTCTGAAATGAGTCATATTTGTTTTCAGAAGTAACTTGGCAAGCAAAGCTTGTTCACCACTGTTTTCATAGACTTGCATATGATAGGTGTAGTACAGTATAAGCATATTTTTATTTAGCTCTGAAGCTGTTTCTTCATGGTTCATGTGACATTTTAGTGATGGGATTTTTAAATAAATAAATATACTTGGCCCTAAAGTACACAAAGGCAAAAATATGTAAATTATGAATAGGTTTGGTAGATTTATTGCATATTTTTTAGCCTACAGATTTTAGCTCTATTAATAAAACATCAATGCATGTTTTATTTTTTAAAACCCCTAACTCAGCTGTAAGAAGCTTATTTCAGGAAAGATTGTCTTCTAGGTTACAGGGTTTCGTGTCTAAACTGCAGCAAGCTGTTAGAAGTACAGATCACTGCCTTAAGAATCTGTATCCTTGTGGATGTTATATGCATAGCAAGTAGGGAAAAGATACTTCAAGATCAACTCTGAGATCATTTTATTTCCAACAGTTGGGGAAAAAATTGTATCTCTTATGCAAAGGAGAAGTGTTGGTCATAATCCTAATTCTGTAGGAGTTCATTTCATAGAGTTGTGTGAGGCAAGATCAGCAGAACAGGTATTTTCTGAGACTGTTATAAGGGATTCTCTTCTTGTATCTCATTTTTCTCCCTATTGACTTAACATTTTGCCTTATTTAAGAAGGGGAAGTGTGTTATGGACCTTCTATTTTAATATTCATAGTATCTGTATACTTACTGGCATACAAGAGTTTGGTTTGTTACTGAGTTGTTAAAGGTAATTTGATGATTGCTGGAAGAAGGAAAGATAGAAATTGAGCTCTGTGTGAAATGCTTCTGAGTGTTAGCACTGGTGTGAAAACCTTGAATTTGGTGAACTGGCCGTATGTGCTGGAACTGAAATGGGCAGGCCCGGAAGGAAGCCTAAGTGTGTCTCAGTGTTGCAGCACCACCAGAAGTTGATTGGTTTTGCTTCTTAAAAAGGAATCTGACAGATTCTTCAAGCTCTCTTGTGTTTACTTCCATTGTACAATGTGTACAACAGAAAGAACAAAGCTTCAGAACAAATGTGCTACAGATATGAAACGTTGTGGTTTCTATCTACAAGTTAGATTTTAAAATGAATGTTTCTGTTTCAGCATTTCAAAGCAGTTTTGAAACTTCCAGCAAGTTCCTAAAGCTATTCAAGTGGTGCAAGATTGTAATTTGTCTGGTGGCTTTTTTTTTTTTTTAAGTTTTTTGGGTTTGTTTTTTTTTT